>MU225838.1:571308-607139 GCA_018584345.1 Thuja plicata
TGAAATACTTATGCAAGCCTATCTAGAAGGTTGTGTTCTATTAGATCCAAGGTTTCATGCTGAGATTAGTTAATGTGTTATGATTCAAGTTACCTTCAGTGTATCACCTAGTAGGATAATTTGCTTTTAGTTATTTCTCTTTCATGCATTCCTTTTATCCCTTTTCCCTCAAGAATTTAATTTTATGTTAGGAAGAAAATTTGGGTGACATATCAAGAGGAACCAACCTAGAACCTAGAGGTCTTGTCTCAATTAACAAAAGGTCCCACAACCTTGAGAAAATTCCCATGTTACACTAGATTACCAAGACTACAAGAGCTTGAGTAAGGGTGCAAATCTTGGTGATCAACATGTTCACAAGTCACTGTTTGTTGTCTGGGGTTGGGAAGGAAAAGTGGCCTTTTGATTATTTTTGGGAAGGTTGGGAGGAGTTTCCTTTGGCTCTGATAGCACTTGGGAGAGGTTTTCCTCTGGAGAAGCCTGTAGCTAGAATTTTTGGACCGGTGACATCATGGAGACATTGCTAAAGTGAGTACTGGATCCAGGCATATCTAAAAAGTGTTTCTTCTCTTGGAGGGCATTGATGTGTCAGGTTGCAGTGGAAAAATAGGGCTCACACTCTAGTTCTAAATGTTTCTAGTAATGCACCCAGCACCAAGTACTAGACAAGAGTGTAGCGGGGGTCGCTGTGGTACCTTGGGAGTTAACTTCACCCCTTAATTTTTTGTCTAGGTACCGCATCCTCTAAGAAACAATGGTATCCTCCCCGGGGGTGAAATCAAAGGTCAAGATTTCTAGGGGTCGGTACACCCCTGGGGAAGTCTCAGAGAAGAGGACTTCATTCACCCTCCCAACTTTGGTGAGGGCCTTTTTTATTCAGGGCTCACTTTATACTCGGATCTGGTTAGATTCTCCCTCCCAAGGGAGCCACAAGTGGGAAAAGTTGGTAGAGAAATACCCCATGAGGGAGTTAGACCAATTGTGACTTAGTAACATCCCATAAGTTTCTGGGATGTCCACCACTTAGATGTCAATTACACTGGCTATCCTAGGGTCTTGGATGAGCTGAATCTGGACATTCTTCAGCTCACCTACCATTTTTACAGTAGTTTTGTCCAGTTGGACCACTGTATTGTTGGATAGAGTAGGTTGAAATGCAATCTTCTGGAATATGGATAAGGGCATGATGTTACCTAAAGCTCAAGAGTCTACCAAGCAATTGTAAAGGTTCTTCCCTTGTATGTTTAAGCCTAGTAAAAAGGGAGGATCCTCGGTGTTTCCCCAGAAGACAACCACATTGGCATCATCAAAAGTGACAGCCTTGGGTGGGCGACTGAAGACTTCTGGGTTTCCCAAGATTTTTAGAAGAGACTTAATCTACTTGGGATAGTTTAGAAAAACCTCCATCAAGGTCATGGAGGTGGTGGTGCATTCTAATGCCTTTGTGATGTCAAATCTCCCCCAGGGAATTGTTGGCTTCCCTCGGCCAGGTCCTTAGCTTGGTTAGAGCTAGACCCTTTCGGTGGGAAGGGGTAATTAGTTGTGTTATCTCAAGGAGGGGTGTCTTTGGGTGGTGTGAGCGTGTAAAATGGTCCTTTACTAGCCTGACTCCAGGTGTTATAGGGATTTTTTGGGCTGGTGAAGGCATTGGCCTCAAAGGATTGAATAGATTCGTCAAAGAACCCCTGTAGTCTGGGTTCCTCTTTGTCTCCTTTGTCTGCTCCAAAGAAGATGGTCTCATAGGTGAGGGAACCATGAGTGGGCTCTTGAATGGGGCATTTTGGGGGAGTGAGATCAGCAGTTTGTTGTCTATCCAACTGGGAGATCATGATGACCTTTTCCATCATAGCATAGTTCACCTCGGAATGAGAGCCTATGTCATGCAATCTGCACCAATTAGTCAGTGGCTAGAGTTTTGTGACTGGCATGATATGGGAAGGTCCAGCACTACCCTAATTGGTGTTTTGGTTCAGAGGAAGCCCTCCGATGTTAGTGTTGTTTTTCCATTTTTTTTTGGTTGGGCTGAGGCCCGTTGTTGTAATTCCTTCATCCGGCATTGGTATTTCATTGGCTGGAGAAGACATTCCCTCTCTAGGAATTGGTGTTGTGAGGTGCAAGGGACCCCTCCTTTAGCTTTTCCATGTCCATAGTTAGTAAGGACAATAGTCAGCAAATGGACTCAACCTCAGCGGACAGCTGGGTGTTCACGTCACAATGTGACTGCTGTTGTTGTTGGTTCCTGGGGAAGGTGGCAGTAGGGACTAGAGTCAAAGGTGGAAATCCTCCAACCACGGGTGACTAGAAGAAAGGAACTCTAGAAGTTTATGTCTATGGTTGTTGTGTTTGATGCGGCTGGTTCCAGGGAACAAATTCCAGACCTGGTATGGTTTGGGCTTGCGATGGGTATACATATCGGGCTTGTTGGTCTGCTGGCAGTGGTGGTGGATACATGGCCATCACAGGGGAACCTATTTCCTGATTGGGGTTATATCCCCTAGCATAAGAAGTTTCATGGGGTATCATGTTGAAAGGCATGCTCTGCCCAATCCCGCCCAGGGATTTTTTAAGACCGTGGGACAATTCCAAGGCTAGGTTGTAAACTTTCACCAGAGTATCCTGATCAGTGGAGGTGGTAGTTCTCCATAGGAGAGTGGAAAAAAAAGGGTCCATTGCATTTAAGTATGTCTGGATTGTCACTTTTGTGGATGGGATGAAAGGACCCGTGCACCACTTCAAGGCATGTTGGAACCTATGGTTGAATGTTGCAAGGGGATTGTTTGGTTCCTTCTTGATAGAGATGAACTGGATATGGGACCATGCTAGGTCCATGTGCATTTGAAAGGCCACTAGGAAGGCATCCTCCATGTCCTACCAACTATTGATGGAGCTGGCAGGAAGTTTGAGGTACTAGTTTAGCTTGTTCTATCCAAGGGACAGAGGGAACATCTGGGTCACAACATATTGATGTTGGATTTGTTGTCAGTTTATGGAATCTTTTTATGCCTATAGATGTTCTTCTGTGGTTCATGAGCCTAAGTGCTCATATCGGGGGCAAATATTTTCTGGGTGCACAGGGAGATCATTGGTTGCACCCAGAAAAGTTCCCATTGGGGACCCATTGTTGCCAAAGTAAGCAGCCATTGGGGGTGTTGGATTTTGATGAGGCTGAGTTTTAATCCCTAGGGTTGTCTGGGAGAATTGGGTATTCAAATCCATAGTAAATCCCTAGACAATGTTAGCTAGCTTGGATTTCAGAGTATGCTTCTTTCAAGCGGGAGGCTCAAGTTCAACAAACCTTCCAAGATTGGGGGCTAATCTAACGATTATTTCAAATTAGGCTGGTGAAAACAATCCAATCCCACTAAAGGTCTATTTCCTAAAACTATAGCTTGGGGAACCCTCAAGTGGTGTAAATTCTAAATCCTTAGAAGGGGACGAGCTCATGCCCTCCTTCTAGTGCTAGTTTTTGTTGACGAGGGTTTGTGACTGGGTCTGCCAACAGAGGTAAGTTGTCACTGAGTACTGGGTACCAGCCAACTTTTCCTGTAAAGGTTGTCTGGAGAAATGAGATTCTCTAGGCCTTCAAGCATGTGAGATTCAGATCTCGATGGTGCGGGAGCTAAGTTGGGCATCGTGACTATTTTATTCGAGGGGTATAGCTGGTTATCTCAGCTCATCTTCTTCAGGGATTTAGGTAAGTGAGGTTTCATAAAATCATCCATTAGTTACCAAATAAAATTCAAAAGATATGTCAAGGTTAGAAGTATTTCATCTATCTATAGTCATGCAAATACATTCAAAACATCAACCAAGCTCTAACATGCTACACTAAAATACTTAATGTGTGCACAACCATTAGTTCATACATATTCAATAGCAAGGGAAAAGAAGGTCATTAATCTACTCAATACATTAGAGCAAGGGACATAATAAATATACAGCACAAAAAGTATTAAGTCAGAGATTGAGAGACCAACAATAGCATTGCCAAAATCCTTCTTTCTTCATTAATGGTGTTCCAACATCACTGGTGAGTATATCAACAACTCCAGGGGAGCATCTATCTACTGAAATCTTCTAAAGAATAAGGATTATTGAGCTCTGCAACTACAAGAACTGAAAATACTGAAATGCTATAGCTATGGGCTGCAAAATCATCAATTTTGTCGACCCCTGGAATGAGGTCAGACTTGTTATTTATACATAGATTTGCCCTAAAATTAACCTAACTTACCTTTACACTCAACCAATAAAATACAATTTTTGGTGGCTGGTACTACCTACACCACGCTACAACAACCTTGAGAAGCACAAAAGTCTGACATGTCAAAAGAATAAGACAATAAAGGAGGTATGGAAGAATCGACCTTGAGAAGAGAGCCACATTGAGAATAGAAGAAATCTGATCCCCCAGGGATTGAGGGTACATACCTCATCAATGGAAAAGTGGCTCACAATCTCCAATGTGCCAGGTGTTATGTTGGAGTGGCACGTTGGGAAGACCACCTGTCAGAACCTTCTTGTTGAGCTGACGTGCCTTACTTGAATCACCCACTTCCTGAAATCCTTATTAACTACTTGATGGTGACCGGTCAGCTCCAGGAAACCTGGATGTGGGTCACCGTCAGAATACAAAACTATAGATCTGGAACTCCAGGATCTGGGAGCTTATGCTCAAAGAATAATGAATACAAAATCTCCTTGGCCGATGAAAATCTCTAGACTCCAGAGAACCTTATGGCCCCTAACTATTTTTGAATGCTTCTAATACTTGGCTTATGCCTTCTTCATCTATGCCCTTGATGTTGTCCCACTGGCCATGGACAACCTCCAATCTTTCCTCAATTTCTTCAGCCCCATTCTGAAATTCATCTACCATCTTCACGGCATCATATGCCCGGATCATCAACTTAGATAATCTTGATAACCTACCCTAGTCAAAATCTCTGGCAACCGGATACAGGGATTCCATTTGTTCATCAAATTTGCTGAGGATGTAGTCCTCCAGGGTGCATGTCCCAATGGTGAAGGGATAAACTAGTGATACCCCAACCACAAATGCCTGAAATAAGCCCATTAGATATTGGGTTGCGGTCACCTACACTTTTAAGGCCTTATCCAGTTCCTTGCACACCTTGATTTTGAGGCCAAGTCTAGAGTACTAGGCTCAGAGAGAAACATACGATTCATCTCCCAAAATTCCTGCCTCTATGATGGCTTCTTCTCCTCTATTGAAAACTTCCTCCAACCTGGCCTTCCATTTTTCATACTTCTCCAAATCTTTATCCCATACAATAGCAGAGCCATTCGCCTGATTGAGGAGAATGTTGATCTAGTAAAGATCCAGGAGGTACACCACTAGAAATTTTCTTATGGAGGCTATCTACTCAGTGACCCACCCATCCATATCTTGCGCCTTCTTCTTCATGGCCTAGAGAGAATACATGTCACCCTGTACAAGTGAAAATCCGGAGGTAGAAGTTTTTGAGTGGATCTCAGCCAGAGGCTATGTAATTTCCACCATAAGTGTAAGGAAATTTGCATTAGTTTCTCTTTCCTCCTTCAATGTCTGGCCTTTTTTGATGTATCAAGCCTCTACTGCTTTGGTGGCCTCTCTCATCAGGTCTAATTCACCCTTCTTATCTCTTCTCCCTAGTGCCACTTCTATAATAGTGTAATCTTCGAGCCTTACAGCCACTGCATCTGCATCTAGATGAGGTGTTGCGATTGTCACAACTGTGCTTCCTGTTGGACTAGTCTTGAGGGTACGGACTATTTGTGCCTTCTTGGGCTTCTGGGCCTCTACACTTTGGGCCATCATCTTGGCCAAGGAGAGCGGCTCACCTATTGCTACCGTCGGGGCCTTCCTCTTTCTTGATTCTACCAGCCATTGGGGTAGCTAGGGAAACTTTGTTGTTAATACCTGAGTATCTAGATTCTCTTTGGAGTCTGGCGGTGCATTCTTGGAATGTATAGTGTCATCGGGCTCTTGTCCTTTGTCTTGTTCTTGTTCTTTCTCCCAATCTTTGGAGGCCTCAGTATTCACCACCATGTTGGAATTTTCTTTTGTGATATCTGGGGTTCTTCTCTGCCAGCATTGGCATCACCTATATTTTCATGGATTTCCCCACTCTTCTGAGCATTAGTTACTTCAATGTTTATGTCTGTGGGGATTTCCCCAATCTTCTACTGATGTTGTTCTTTGGCCCCATCAGTTTCATCTCCTAGCACATCCTCTTCCATTGGAACATCTTATGGAAGTGGGTGAGGTCTCTGGCCAAAATTTAAATATGATGTTGCCTTTACCACCTCACCAAATTTACTTCAGGGAAATTGGTCACCCTGCGTAACTAAAGGTGTTTGAAGCATGATAATTGGGGGTATGGTTGTTCCCGTGGGTCTAGTTTCCCCAACCATCAGCTGCTCATCTGCACTTTTCCTTTGCGTATCCTCAATCTCTTGGACCAGTGTTTTCTCCCACCTAGGTTCCCTTTATGCCTCTTCCTAGACTTCTTTCTATGCAGCAGCTTCTTGTTCTAGGACCTCTTCTTCTACGGGGATATCATCTTTTTCTTGGGTGGCAATCTCCTCCACCGCGTGATCTACATCCTCATGGAGGTTCATGAGTTCATCTACTTTGAAGATGTCATCAAATTCCCCATGTGGGGGAGAGGAATCAAAAATATTTTCAAGTTTGGAAGAATCTAAACTGACATCGATCAGAGGCACGTCTAGCATACCGGGGCTAGTGACTGTGCTGAGAGTAGGAGTCACCCTCTGCTTCTTCTTCCTAATTAATGGGACCTCAGTATCTAAAATAATTGTAGACCCCACCTCAGTGAAATTATGTCTGCTCATCATTGAGGCCAACGATAGGGATCCCGATGAGAAAGAAGATGCAACTAGAGTTATGAGGAGTCTGGAGGACACTTGTGTGCTTATCTACTGGCTTGTCAGCCTTTTTGACTCAATCTATTTATGTAGCTGCACCATTATGGGGGTTGGGCCCTAGAGAGGAGCCTTAGCTGGGGTGTCTTCTTTTTCCTTCTCCTTGCTTGTGTTGGGTCTGGCATCAGCAGCAGGCGTTGAAGCAGTCCTTCAAACAATTGCCCCCTTCCGGGTGCTTTTGGGAAACACTCGGGAAAAATAACTGTGACTAGCCTCCAAAATAGGGCGGCATACTCCCTTGATTGTCAAATCCTCTAAGGTGGCCCAATCCACCAAAGGGAGGTCCAACTTGTCAAATCCTTTCCCTTTATATGTCGGGTCCTCTAGCAGTCTGTCATCTAAAAAACCCTTTGGGAAACCCCGAAGGTCAAGCGCCTTCATAAGTCCCTTGGACATTCATGAATGCTAGCGGGCCCGAAGATCAAAACTGTCCTGACAGTCTACCCAAAAATCTTCAATGTTTGCCTTATGTGGTGGGGATGCTCGGGCAAGTGCCAAGGCAATCTTGCCTAGAGGATCATAATTTTTCCTGATGTATTGGAATTCCACCAGTCCCAGGCTTTTCAACTCACTATCTGCCTCATTTGTTGTGGTGAGGCTGCACACATAATTCCCACAAGAAACTAGGAATGGAATGTTAGTAACCTTCTTCAATGTGAAGAAGTTGTGTAGTTCTAAGATCTGCCAGAAAAACTCCAAAAGAATGATTCTATCCCCGCAATATCAGGGAAGAAGATATGGTTTCCTAGAGAAACCGGTCACCCAAATGTATGTGTGTTGCTGGAATTGAATAAAATAATGGCTAAAATTGCTAACCAGGTTCATCGCCTCCTGCAATAACCAGTACCCGGAGTCCCCAGTAAGTGTTAGAATATTCTAGTAAATGAAAGTGTCATTTACCCTGCAAAAAATCTGGAAACTTAGTTCCCATTGGACTTGGGGATAATGATCCCATGGTGTTAACTGGCTCAGCCCATTCCCAAGTTCACCCATTGTTCCTAAACCTAGAAAATCCATTCTTTATTGGGCCAGTGCCCACAACACGTAAGATTTCATATAGAACTTGGAACTCTAGATGACGCCCTTTAGCTACATGTCCATGTCCATGTGATTGGCTATGATAGCTACCTAATTGAAAGTCTGGTTGCGGGTGGTGATGTAGTAAAGAAAGTAGTACATCCATGCCGATAAATCCCATGCATGGGGCAGTCTGAAGATCCTACATAGAAATATAATGCCAGCCTGAATGGGCTCTTTGAAATCCCCGTGGGGAATTTCCAACTTCATTTTTTTATGGTCCCTCTTTGGGGACTTCAACCATTGAGTGCTAAGATATTGTTAGGAGATGAGAGAAGCATCCTTGAACTCCTATAATGACTTGGCCCGGTTGATGACGACGGAACCCTTGAACTATGGAATCCCCAACCCTGAGGCAAAATTTTCTGCGTCAAGAGTGATCATTGTTGCAGGATATTGTAACAGCTAGGGATCGATGAGCAGAACTATCTGAGTAGGTGTATTTTATAGTTTTTCTAGTTGAAGTATAAATTATAGTGATTGTACCAAACAATGAAATTTCATGGCCTTTATAATTCTAGAGGCAGCCAAGTGAGTGGCCATACTATCTCCGTCGACCTTTAGTTTGTATATGGCTTGAATCAAGCCCTACATTTCTGCCTAGAGTTTGGGCTCTATGTCTATTATTTCTTGTACTTTGTAATCCACCTTGGATCCCATGAGAACTCCCTCCTTTGGGTATTTGGAGGTCAATGGAAATTTAGCCAGCATCTTTTTGGCCTTGGTTTTTGTGGCCGCCCGAGTGGAGGTAGTAGGCAGCTCTAGGCTATCAGGAGGAGTGATCCCTTTAGACATTTCGACCAACTATCTGCAACCTACCAGACCGGAGAACCGTTAATACATGATATAATAATAATCATTTCATGGATTTTGGGAAAATCATCACCATCCATCATGTATCCTAACAACATTAGCACACATCAAAAATCTTGGGGTATTAAGACACATGAATTGGATTCTAATAAACACCCAGGGGCTCTGGGACACTGGACCAAGTGACAAAGATGGTAATAGAACACAAGGGCCTTGACACCCAGAGTCTGAAAGAAATATCCATTACTGACGTGACCAGTAGGAAGCCGTACTTGGCTGACATGGCACATCACGTGGCCATGTAATAGGTAGCATAATGGCATTAACGGTGACAAGTGGGCTGGCATGAGGGAAATTAAATGCCAGATGGGATGGGGTTTGAATTCCCACTCATGGGAAATTAATCCTGCCATTAAGGTGATACAACAGAGGAGAGAGAAAGTTTTCATGGGTCAACTCAGTGAGTTGTCGAGTTTGAACCATGGTGACTCTATCTTGACGAGCTCACAAGAATGGTTCAAAACATGATGGAGCGCAATGAGCTCAACTGAATGGAAGGATATACATGAGATGTATACACTTAAAATATAGAGTTTCAAGACATATATACAATATTTACAGAGTATTTACACTATGCAAAGAATTTGCAAATGTTGAAAACTACCCTACCATAATGTACAATATATACACTAGATTACAACTGCATAGAGGGTGGACAACCTTCTAGCAAAGCCAACCCACCAATGAGAGGCAACCCAAAAGCAAGACAAAACAGGCGGAAATGAAAAAACAAATGAAAACAAAGAAAAAGAAACCGGAAAGAACCAAAAAAATAAAAACTAGAGAAGGACAAACCGAAAGTCTACCTGGAAGCACAAATAAAAGTAGGGAAGACAAACATGAGGAGTGCTCTACAATGACGTTCACCTTTAATTAATCATGAGCAAGCACCACAACTTAACATTTAATTAGCCACTAAGCACAAGGAGCAATTCATAGTTTAATTGCCTTAAAAAAATGCTTTGTGCTCTAAGTGTTTTAATCATGGTAACTGTGAAAATGATAGGTAACTTCTAGTTATACCCCTAGGGTAAAAAAATAGGTTGCACTCTTCCTGAACTCTGGTACAAGCAAAACCTCTGAACTCTAGGCATGGGTATTCCACACAACCATACCTTCTCACAAAATAAGACATCATGGTGGAGAATCTCGGAGTCCGAAAGTCAGCTCTGGAAAGAACAAACAAACTATGGGACCGGGTCCCAGAGACACAAGAAGAAAAAAGAAAATTAAAAATAGCCCTCATGGAAGCAAAGCCCAGAGAAAACAAAGAAAACAAAGGAAAACAAGGCAAGAGCCAAAAGAGAAAAAAAAGAGGGGGACCCAACATTTTTCCTACAAAATGTAGGGACGGGTATGCAGGGCATAACAGAACCTTATGTGTTTTACTGAGAAACATCTGGGATTTTATAAGATGGCTCTTCATTTTATGTAGAGGGGAACTAGAAGAAGTATTATTTAAAAGTAAAACATGTACTACCAAGCTTTTGGAACACTTTAAAATGCATAGGCTATTCCATGAAATGAAATATCAAGGCAACCCTTTTGATCAAATACAGATTACGAATAGTCACGGACTTACAGACAACTTTAGCATGATACATAAAGTGAAATCATACAATGATAATCACATAGTAGAGAATCTTAAAACATAATCTAATCAGAAACAACCCAAAAGCATGCTTTAAATTCAGGAAAAGCATAGAAAACTTTAATGAATAAATGAATCTTGAAAGAACAAAGGGCTAGCAACACGATTGACACATTTCCTTGATTCAAAAACTCATTACAATCTTAAGGCTTACAAAAATAACTCTTTGTATATGAACACAAAGTCTTTTTACAATTCTTTATTTATCCTATATCTATTTATCTCTCTTTTTTCTCTCCTTTTATCTTTTATATCTTTGTATCTACAAATATTTGACAATATATAGCAGCTAGAAGGTAGGGACATGAAAACCCTAATGCATAATGAATACTAAATTGTGTTATGTGTCATACTCCGCTAAACTAAGGAACCAATATTTTCATTGCTAGCTTAGAAAATTGACAACTAGCCCTTGATTTGCAAACAAAATCAGATTTTCCATCATTATACTCAACTACTCACTCATCGAATCAAATCTTTTCTAGTTTGCTTAGCTATCTCATGGGAGATCAAATTCACTATTAATTTATCCTGTGACCTTGAGGATCAAAATAAAATAAGCCTATAGACATAAGATGAGTGGAAACCTCTAGTTTTAACCAGAGGATGACACATGATAGACATGTGCAAACTTTACTTTGAAATCGGTGATTAATTCTCCTCAAAGGCCCGTGAGAAGGTCATGTGGTAGGCAGGGGTCAACATGAGTCTCAGAATAAAATTGGACCTCTTTGATCATTTGTGGGATGACCACGTAGCATATTACATAGATGAGGAATTATATTTTAAAGTAGTACATGGGTCCACCAGCAAAAGGAAAAGAAACCCTAGTACTTTGAGAAAACATGTAGCACCTGAATGGAGACCTTCCTTTGAAAAGAACATAAGCTTGACCCCTAAATGTGCTATGTTGCCAAGTGGTAGGAACTCACAACCACAGAGATTTTGGACACCAAAAAGGAATTCATGTTTTTAAATACATGTCACAGTGACAAGTGGCAGGTGCACATTACTCCTAAAGAAAATATTATTATGGAAGGAAAATAAAGACTTCATGAAAGTGTTTAATCCCATGGCAATGTAAATTTTTTATTCATAGTTCTACCAAATCCCAAGGAAATCTTTTCTGCGGGATGAGAATCCTTTAATTATCTTTGGTTTTGTAGGCCAGGGTTATATCCTTTGGGTGATAGACTGACATAGCCTTGATTTCTGGGATCGGTTAACTCTACGAGCCATTTGAACCAACATTTGAGGTGAGGGATCTTGTGTACAGAAAGAAAAAATCAAAGTCTCCTCTTTAAAATATAAAACAACAGTATCTATTCAAAGAGAATAACAAATTGAAGGACCAAAAGCCTGATACCATTGCAGGGAGAAGCTTCTAAGAGACGACGAGAAAATGGACAAAAGCACCAAACAAGGTTAGCCCAAAAATGCCAAGATAATATTTCAAAAATAGTAATCCAAGGTAGTAAATTGATGTCCTCAGAGGAAATGGGGACACCTAGAACTAGAAATAGGCAATTGCATTTGTTTTTAGCTTTGTGATGAAACTTTATATTTGATATCCCAGAGTAATAACATGTCCCACCAGAATTCTAGCTTAATTAGTCATAAAGTGAAGGTAGATCATCCAAGGATCTATGTATGCAGAGGGGTTAATTCTTCCCATTGTTAAGAGGAGGAAATGGTTTCCAATTTCCTTCTAGATTACGAAGGTGAGGAATTATCCCATAGCCAACTGGATAGAGCCTCACTACCAGTCAGGAGTCCATAGCGTCGACAAGGTTATCGTATTGATAGCCATTAACATTTATCTACTGCCAATAAAGCATCCATAGCCCCAGTAGAGTTTCTAATATGACCTGAACCTTTTCATATTTTACACTTTTGTTCTTTTCCTTGTTTCATTTTTTAATCCTATGCCTTTCGGCTCTAGTATGCAAGGATAATTATGAAGTCATCTCTCCAGGTTCATTGTCAAGGTGGTAGAAGGATACCTATGATTTTTCACCGAGCGTGTGAGGGAAAGACATCTCATCCTCATTAATATAGGTGTTTAAATTCAAAGTGTGTGAGATCCAGGTTGGACATCACCACTTTTATGAAATGAATAGCATTAATGCATAAATGTTACAAAAATGTGTTCACACATACAAGATATCACACATAATATTTCATTTTAAGAAGAAATTAAATGCAATTACCACCTCTAAGTTCAAGGAGTACAGACTTCCACTGAAGTAATCACCGACCAGCCAAAACTTGGCTCCTCATCTTAAGAAATAAGTAAGTGATAGTTCTTGGAAAATGGGAAAGGTACTTCTACAAAAATCTGAAAAGACATTCTCTCAGAAGGGTTAAATGCCAAATGCTTGCAGAAATAACTTCTTTCTCTATAAAAGGGGCACATTCTCAAAATTTGGTACGGCACCTTGAAAGATTTTAAAGTGTCAAATAATTCTTAGATTAGCTTAGCCTAGAAGGATGGATACTCTTGTGAGATTAACTAGCACATTAACTCAAGAACCTTTCCTGGGGTGCATAATCAATGACCAACTAGCTATGTTGATCAGGACCAATGATGAGATAGTCCTCATAGCCCATAAATGGATACTTGGCAAGGACATCCTTCATAGTGAAGATCGGTATAGGTTGAATACCAATATTTTGTCTCTCTTTGTCAGCTACTTGCTAGACTTGGGAGAGTCTAAGGACATAATTATTTTCCTAGCCGAGGGTATGTTTGGAAAAATTTACTACAAGGAGCTTGAAGATGTTCTTGTGGTGGCATGGGAGGGAGTGGGATTTCTATTCATGCTATTTGTTTAAATTTTTTCTACTGCATCCTTGACATTCACCGCCACTATGTGAGGCATGGGGTTAAATTCCTTAAGAAATACCTTGACCCCATAGTGCAAATGTCTAATGCAACAATTGAGGAATTCCATCTGTGGTTGATCTTCAAGAAAGTGTTGGACACACCATCAGAGTCAAGCAGAGGAGTTTCTTCTAACCTAAAAGAGAACATGGCAGGGAGCGGCAAAGAGTCTAGGAAATATGGCTCTGGTTCTCGAGAAGATTGGCCTGCAAATTGAATAAAATACTATGTTTTATTTTTAATAAAATTACTATGATATATATAAATGACAAAAGAAGTTTGATGATTTTGTAACTTTCACATTCTATATAGACATTACCGATAATATAATATGTGAATTTTAGCTTGATTATCTATGTGCCAACATACAGTTTTCTTGTCACTCATTTTCTTTGAAGTGTTTTTAATTTTTTATGCCTCAAATTTTTCTTTTAAATTATCATAGGGAATTAAAATATCATAGCATAGGGCTTTACTATTGCACACAGAATGATAGTAAAGTAGAGAATACCTTTCCAAGGAAAGGCACAAAGGAGAATCCTTGAAGAGATGTTATCTCTAACAAACAAAAAAGGGGTTAGCTCAGTAGTAAAAATCATCGTTAAAACAAAAAAAATTATGACTGCAAATGATAACCATGAAAAGACTAACTGTGACTAACAGGGGACGGCCGACTATACATAAGACACTAGACAATGTGTATTTCACTTAGTAGCACTTATTAAAACCTAAACACACCACACACAAAGAAAAAACTAACTATTTACACTAA
The DNA here is from genome assembly GCA_018584345.1 of Thuja plicata. Lineage (NCBI taxonomy): Eukaryota > Viridiplantae > Streptophyta > Pinopsida > Cupressales > Cupressaceae > Thuja > Thuja plicata. The sequence continues at coordinate 585,514 of MU225838.1, forward strand.
TAGGGATTAAACTTTTCTTAAAAGAAGTCATTAATAGGGCTTGGGAAGTAGCTACCCTTGTGACCAAATTTTTCCCTTTTCTTTAATGGTTTTAGCAATTTGTGGCAAAATAAAGGAAACAATGGTATTGTCCCCTTTCAGAGTGACATGTCAAAGATGACGTAAACATGACTCAGCCTAGGAATGTGTTCTAAAATTAGGAGAGAAGGTAGTTCATTTTCCTTGATAAGATCTTCTTCATGCTTTGACATGAGCATGATTCTGATGGGTTGGTAGGTCAGTGGTTCTAAAAAAATACCTAATTGGGCATCAATGAATCCTAGTCAAATGGACTACCATAGGAGCTACATTGCTTTGTTTTGGTTGTTTAGTGGAAAATGGTTATGCTTACTAGGATTCAAGGAGTGACTTCATCATAATAGTTGGAATTCCCTCCTCAAAAGAAGTGCAAAACATCTATAGATCATCCCAGAGCCGTGCATTGTCTTCCTCTTCTTTGTGCTCACTAAATGGATTGCATGTTAATTCCCATAGTGATACCTCTTTCAGGAGTGTCTCTACATTTTCCAAGGCTTCTAGAGTGGAAATATTGTCTTCCCTGGTGTTGGTTCCTTTTTATGTTGTAATGATTAGACAGCAACCTTTTCACTTTATGATAGGATCTTAAAGAAAATCCAACTCCAACTATTTATCAATATAATGAAAAGGACCAACTAACAAACATGCCTACCATACTTATATGCTTTAGGTTCTACTAAACCAAGGGGGGACACCCTTTAACACCTTTAAATATTCCTTAAGATGTCAATCAAGCAGGAATCTCACATAGGCTCAACATATCCAGGAGATACTAGATAAATGGATAATTATCCATTGAACATCAACCATGAAATGGAGTGTGAGATGAATGGAACACAACAAACTTATGATGATACAAGAATTATTGGAGTTTATGTCTATATGTGCAGAAACATAGCCAACTTATAACTAGAGATGTCACAATATAAGAACTGTCAGTCTTAGATCAGTGCCTTATGATCCATTGGGCTATACTCTTAAAACAAATACAATATACAGAAGTTAATTATTATAAAAAAATTACAGGCCATGAACACAATTATCCCACACGCATACTAGTAATGAAATCCTATTGCATACCCAGATGAATCTATGTATCAATTAGAGCATCATTTAATTTGATCCATGATCAAAACTCTAAAAAAAATACATACACACAGATAAGATCTATGCTAATGAATTGGAAAATTCATTACTCATCAGATGAAGACCACAAGAGAGATTGGAACCAGGATCTTTTTATTAAGTATAAGAAATCACACTTCTATTTACAAGATGTAATGAAAGATAAGCACCTGAATAAAATGCTACAAGACCTTGAACTTTATTTCTAATCTTGAAACTAGTCTAGTACAATTTTTTCTATATTCCCCTAACTGAAAACTTTACAATATGTTTACACTACCCAATTTTCTAGCCCCTTCCAATGATCTTGGGAATCCTTTTATAGAATAGGATTGCAACAAGCTACAGATCAATTGGAATGAGGACAAAATACATGACTCCTACAAAATAAAAAATAACAAGTGAAGTGATAACCACTTTGTTACAAGATTTTCCTAAGTACTTTTCTTTTGACCGCCTAGTTACTAGAACTACTTTAGATTTGTTTAGAATTTTCCACCTGGAGTTTATTTCCTTGGTCTTCTATGTATGATCTTTTTCCTTTACCTTTCTTGTTCAAAATGTTGGGAAGAACTGCCACTTGTTGCTTTTTACACCACATCATCTTCTCCTTGGTTCGCTGCATTGTATTTGTCTTTACAAGAGGTGAACATCTCATAAATCAGACAAGGTAAATTGATGATCTCATCCTTCTTGATTTTCAACTCCTCCCAAATTACCTTTGCCTTTTCAATTTCCTCTTTCTAAAATTCAAAATATGACTTGGCTTTGTTAATAATTTCAACAGTTTGGACAAACAAAAGTGTACTTTCCAAAGTGATGATGATGTTTGTCCTTGCTTCCAATTCATCATACATTTGGTTCATCCATAAGGATTCTTTTTTTATCTCCCCACTCTTCTTGAATATATTTAGGAACATCTCATAATGGTCTTTTGAATACTCCTTTCTCAATGTCTCCACCTTTTTTATGATGATACTCCTCCTTATGTCCAAATCAACTAGAAGTTTAAAACACTTATAGGTGGTAGCTAGCACAATATCCACATTGTTCTCCTCCTTGGACTTGAAATAAAAATACTTTAATTCTTCCCTTTTTCCTCTCCACATGTCCATAATTGGGTCTCACTTATCTTTGTCTGCATTGTAATCATCCAATATGCTCATAATTTTCTTACCCTGCAAGTAAATGGAAGGAGGATTCAAATCATCAGCAAAATACATAAGTGTGTCACGTATCTTATCTTCATATTTTTTCTATATCCATGCTTTTACTTCTCTGAAATTTGTGCAATCATCATCCCATTTTTTTCTACTCTCTTCCAATTTGGTCCTTTCAGCAACTAATCTCTCTTTTTCTAACTCTAAGTATGTCTCTGTAGTGGGACTTGGTGGCATGGGGGAAGGAGGAAAAGTTATAATTGGACTAGATGAAGAAGGCTGATGTGGACTCTAAGCTATCATCCTTTGGGAAGGAACCTGAGTTGATTGTTTTCCCTCTAATATGGCTATCTTCTTGTCTTTTCCAGTGTTTTTACCCTTTCATCATTGTATGCCTTCAAAATTATTTCCAATTGTGTTCTTAACTTTTGAATCTCTTCTTCTTTCTTTTCTGCTACCTTTAAACTAAAATTTGTAGATTCAAATTTTAGGCTTGCTTCCTCCACCCCTATAGTTTCTACAACTCTTCTTACTAATAAGCTGCCTGAATGCTCAGCCTGATCATTTCCATCATTTTTCATGTTTTATTTATTCTTTAATGACCACAATACCAGTTTTGCATGGTCTTCACTCAATTTAACACCTATAGAGGCTTCTTGAGCCTCTACTTCATTGGTGTGCATTTGTTTTTTTTATTTTCTGATTGCATCAAAAACTATGGCATTAGCTAATTCCCATTCTGGAATAATAAGGACTTCTTTTCTAACCAATTCTCGGCCTTCTTCGAGAGTGAATTTATCAAATTTGGCCATCATTTCCTGCTTTACCTCTGTTTCAATTTCATCCTTATCCTTGTCAAGTTGATCTTTTTGTCTTTTTTGACACTTTTCTTTGAATTCATTAATGTGAATTCTCCAGATAAATTGAACAAATGCCCTATCTTTAACAAATTTATCATCAGACATGAATCCATCACTAGCTTGTTTGGTAATCAGATCCAGCTCTTTTCCTATGAATTATGTAACTATCAAATCCATCTCTGCATGTTTGGGAGCCTCTAGCATCCCTTATTGCATCTCCTGAGATGTTACAAAAATATTCCATATATTTCCCATCTGTACTAATTACTCAGCAATTGCGTGTTCATCCATGTGTAGGGGAGATTGGGAAGGGAAGTAAATATCTTCTTTTTGTTGTCCCATTTCTTCTATCCTTTTCCTATTAGGAGATGGAATATATTTTGCATCTGATTCCAGGGGTCTCTTTCCTTTTGAAGTAGAAGTTTCCTTTGTATTTCAATATTTCAACCAAATTTATGATATGTATTTCAATATTAAACTATTGGATCTTGTTGATCCCTCTGCATCTTTTTCCAGACACTTCTTATTGTGTGAAGATGTCTTTCACTGCTGCTGAAGAAACATAAGAAATGACTATAGCAACTACCAGGTAACATCTAAAAGCTTCAAAATATTTCACCAGTGCATTAGCCCACTTCTCATTTATGTCATATTTAAGCTATGTAGCCTGTAAGGATTTGCTGAAAAAAGCATTAGGTTGTTCAAACCCTTCTTCATTCTTCTGCAACAAAATAGCAGCAATAGTATGGCATGATGCAAATGAAAATATATTCATAGGATTTGAATAATCAGGAGTTATTTAGACAGGGGCATCCCTGATAGACTTCTTTATGTCTTGGAAAGCCCGAGTGGCTTCTCCATCCCATTCCATCATTGCATCTGTCTTTAGCATCTTGGAAATTAGCCTACTTTTCTCTGTAAAATTTGTAACAAAATGCCTAAGAAAGTTCACCTGACCAAAGAAATATTGAATACCTTTTACATTTCTTCTGAGTGACACCTTATCAATAGCAGCTACCCTTTTAGGATCAATTCTAAACCCTTCTCGTGAGACAATGTGTCCTAAAAACTTACCCTTTGTCACTCCAAAAGTACATTTTTTAGGATTCAAAGAAATCCCAAGTTCAAGAGCTCTCTCAAAAAATTTCTCCAGATGTTCACAATGTTGTTCCTCCTTCTTAGAATAGGTTGTGAGGTCATCCTGATAAACCTCCAAAAACAATTTCAAGAAATCTAAGAAAGCAACATCCATAGCTCTCTGAAAAGCGGCCCCAGCATTTATCAAGCCAAAGGGCATTATGACATAAACATATGTTTCAGATGGAGTAGTGAATGCAGTCTTGAACTTCTCTAACTCTTTAACCATTATCTAGTTATATCTAGAGAATCCATCCATCGTGGACATCAACTCACAGCCAGTAACCCTTTGCAAAATGCTTTCCATATTTGGGAGAGCATAATTATCTTTGAGGGATGAAACATTCAAATTTCTAAAATTCACACATAGCCAAATATCTCCATTCTTTTTTCTAACAGGGACTAAATTTGAAACGCAAGAAGAATATCTGATTGGTTTAATGATCCTTGCATCCTTTAACTTCATTAGTTCTTATTCCATTTTGGGTCTCAATGTTGGATTTATAGGTCTTTACTTCTACCTGAAAGGTTTAGCATTATATTTTAGGGGGATCTCATGTTGGAACAAATCTTCATTATATGTCTTGAGATCATCATAGGTCCATGCAAATACCTTCTTGTATTTCCTCAATAGATTAATCAGGTCCCCTTTCACTTTGGGTGACATTTTCCTTCCAATAAATAAGTTCTTAGGAACCTTAGTTGTTCCTACATTCACTTCTTCCAAATCCTCAGTTCTATTCACACTTTTAATAGAATATGGCTTATCCTTGTTCTTAAAATCCCTTTCAAGCACAACCAATCCTTTTGGTACTTTGTTTGAATTCAGATTTAAACACCTCCCTACCTAAGCTAGTATCTTTTCCATCTAGGTTTTCTACATATCCACTGAGATCACTTTCTCTATCTCCAAAGTCTGCTTCATAATGCAAAAATCTCAGGATATCTACATCATCATCAAAGACTTTCTAGCTCTCCACATTATTAGGTATTGAAGGCCTAGATTGAACCTCTATTTTAGATATCCTAGCAAATGTAATATCTTCTGGCCTCAAAGATAGTTTGCAAGAAAGCCTTCCATTCCGTTATGGCTTCTATCCATCCAATCAATACCAAATGCATCAAAATTTTCAAGGTCATCCCATACAACATTTATGTATTATTTTAATCTATGATTCTTTGAAGCATACTTAGATTTAATCTGAGATGCTAGTAATTCAGAGTCTCCAATGACTCTAAGACATTTGATTTCATGTCTTGAAGCCACTCTCATACCTAATAACAAAGCTTCATATTATGCAGCATTATTTGTACATGTGAATAACAGTGTAAATGAGAATTTGAAAGTCTTTCCTATGGGAGCTATTAACAACACTCTAGCACTAGCTCCCTCCCTAGAACTAGCACCATCAAAATACATTACCCATAAATTATTTTTTTCAAATAAATTATTTTTATCTTCAGACAATAATGTAGGTTGGAAACTTCCTTCAACCTCCTTTTATTATACTTGAAATGACCCCATCTCAGTGTCTAAGAAACAATTCATGTTTTCACTTTCTTCTTCCTCAATCATGTGAGGAGTTCTGGTCTCTCTGGACACCTTAATGTTTTCACCAGCAATATTAAAAATATAAAATTATAAATCACATTGAATACTTCCCCCTTTGAAGCACTCCATTTTCTTGATAACAACATCCCATATTAAGGGGGAATGTCCACTACTAATACACTCATTGTTAATACTTTGTCAGGGTAAGAATCCATCTTATAAGGAAGGGCTTTGATAGTGCCAATAATAGGCACTTCTCTTGAATCTATGGCTTGACACTTCCCATGGGGTGTATCTACCTTCAATCTCATTGATTTCATAACCTCAGCATGCATGACAATATTAGATGCCCCAGAATCAATAATACAATTCTTCAACATATTTCCATTTATAAGTAAAGTTAAGAAAAAAGGATCCACAGTCCCCAAGGGAGTATTAACAACATTTGTGTCCAGGAAAATTTGGGGAATCTTTGAAACAAGTTCATCAACATCCTTTGTTTTACCTACAAATTTAACTTGTGATTCTATCATCTTCTTACCTTCTTCTAGTCCAATAATCTTTGTAGAAGTAACACCTTTCACGCATGTTAAATCCTTCTCCTTATGCTCACCTATTCTGATCATTTCCAATAAAGTAACCTTAACAGTAATTTGAGACAAGAGTTTCCCCATATCAACAGGGGTATACTTTACATCAGATATATCTTTCTTTTCATTTACATAGTCTTCCTCCTCAACCTGAGAGCCTAAACTGGGCTCAACCCTCTTTTTTTGTTTACTTTCATTTTTAGGGGGGGAAACAAGATTTCCTGGTGTTTTTTTCTTTTTCATTGTACAAAATATTTGGACCAGTAGGCTTATTTTCTTTTTTAACAAATACTTTCTTAGCATCCTCGGCTTGTTTTTCTTTTTCTTATGGTTGTTTGGTATTTGTTTTGGTATCTTTAACAAACATACATGCAGGTCTTCCATCTGCATTTCCAACCATTCTATTTCTCAAATTATAGTTACCCCTTGCTTGAGTAACCATATCTAATGTAATTTGGGCAATCTCTTCATCAGAAGGTCTCCTATAAATAGGGATTTCATCACCCTTTTCATCATTGCATCTCATGTTATCAATTTCCCCACCTTTTGTACTAGCATTACTTTGCTGATAATATGTCTCACTTCTTCTTAATGATCCAAATGGAGATCTTTGTCTAGTTTCATCTTCAGACAATGTTTCATCACATAAGTGTGAAGAAGCCATAGCACAACCACTTTCATCATACAACTACTCCTCATCATCTTCCAGCTCTTCATTTACAGATATTCTTGTAGAGATGACACAATACTCAGGATAATGAGGAGATTATCAAGTCATGCACCAAGGATTATCATTACACATATTTACAATAGTCTTATGCAAGGGGTCAGGGGTCTTGTCATCAGACTTGTCCTTTTGCTATGGGAGAATAGGCTTCCCATCTTTCCATTGGATGGTATAAGAATATTTATTCATCCTAGGTTGTCTATTATAATTACATATGATGGTTTGTCATTATTTGGAGCCTTATTGTTCTTATTCTCTCCAGGATTTAAATCCTTTAGAGAATTTAGGATCTGTTTCATACTATCACTTTCTTTAGGTTTATCATTTGCAGGTTTGTTTGACTCCTTCTAATTGAACCTTGTTGGCTTCCAATCCTCTCCTACCCACTTTCCCTAAGACTCTTCTATTTGTTTCAATGTTTACTACAATCTTATATGCTTCTCTAATATTCCTAGGATTCTTATCTCGTAAGAGGTAACACATCTTTGCATCGAAATCCTTTAAATAAGTTGTGAGACATACCTTATCATCCAGCCTCATCACTTGAAACAATTTGTACATTTCTCCCTAGAATCTGATGTTAAATTCCACCACCTCTTCATTTGAGTTATTCTTTATATTGTTGAACTCATTCAACATGAATCCTTCATTAGTCTTATCCCCATATTGATCTCTGAAACATTATTTCATTTCATCCATGGATCCAATACAATCATGGGGAAACCCTCTAAACTAGTCCCTGGCATCCTTAGTTATTTATTGAACAAATAAATTCATCATCACATCATCATGTCCAATCTCATAGTCATCCATTGTATCAATAAATTTCTTCAAATTCTCTTCAAATTTTATAACATTGTTACCAACAAATTTTGGAAGTTTATCCCTAATTTCTTTTGGGATTTCATTAGGATAACCAGGAATACCAAGAAAAATAAATTTCCTATACATTTTTGCATAGACAGGTGTCTTCTAACTTGAATTAGTACCTTTAGAAGCTAATGATGCAACATTTGATGTGGTAGCATTTCCTACTTTAGCTAGTGGTGGGATATTTGTTCCTAAATTCAAAGGTACCTTAGCATTTATATTAATAATAGGAGAAGGACCAGAGGTCTATTTGAGAAAATCAATTTTCTTTTTCATCTGTAGAGCTAAAGCTTCCAATTCTACTTTATCTATCTCCTTGGCTATAATCTCCCTCTCCCTTTTAGCTCTTTCCAAATCATTATCTAATTTTTTCATTGGATCAACTGGACCTCCTTTATTCATAGGCTCATTTATTTCAATTCCTACCACTTTCTTCTTACCCTTGTCCTTAGGATTTTTTGCATCATACAATTGTTGGAAAATTGGTTCATATTCAATCTTTTTAGGTACACCAGTGGAATTGATTGCCTCTAAATCTTGTAGTTGCATTTTCAATTGTTTAGATTTGATCTAAGCATGTCTAATCCTATCATCTTTCACCTTTTCTCTTCTTTTTATTTTGGCAATCCGCTCTCGAATCTTCCTTTCCAGTTCACCAAATTCTTCAAAAATTTCCTCAGAATCTGGGAGAGTCATTTCAGATTTAGAGGTTTCTTCTACGATGGATAGTTCTCTTCTGTGAGTGTGTGACCAAGGCTTATGTGACAAGGGAGAGCTTATAGTACTAGAGAAATTCCTATTCTAATCACCTCTACTTTTGCTTCTTGACCTTCATTCATGTCTATGGTGCTCACTATGGACCACCTTCCCGGCATATCTTGGACTATTTTCATCTTTATCACTTTGAGAATAATAGTCACCATACACACCCAATCCCAAATCTGCACCCACATGAACTTTTGGTACATCTTCATTCAGATTAGGTGGCATGGAATTCTCCACCCTGGTGTTCCTCTTTTGCCTCCAAGTTCCATCTCTAGAAGTTGATGGGATGTCACCTTCCAGATTATTCTTGGGATTATTCTTCATCCTAGATCTAGTACACTTATATCTCATATTTAGATAGTGTGTATCAAATTATTGATAACTCAACAGTGATGCAGAGATTTCTTTGAGTCGCCACCCAACACTTAGCTGGGAAAATACACACTAACTCTGAATAAGATAAATTGTGCTATAAAGGGAATTCTCAAAAACAATAGATAAAAATATGGGGCTAAGAAAATCCCAACTAATTTTCAATAGTAAAACAAATCCCTGGGACAAGAAAAGATAACTTTGTACTTTAATGGTCAACTAACTGGTAAAAATAAGTAAGAAGGCCAGGAGTCTAGCTCAACTTGAAAAACCTTACGTCACTTATTGCAACTTAATTCCATAAGTTCCCTAGCAGAGTCGCCATTTTTTTGGTTCCTTTTTATGTTGTAATGATTAAACAACCTTTTCACTTTATGAAAGGATCTTAAAGAGAAGCCAACTCCAACTATTTATCAACATAATGAAAAGGACCAACTAACAAGCATGCCTACCATACTTCTACACTTTAGGTTCTGCTAAACCAAAGGGGGCTCCCTTTAAAACCTTCAAATATTCCTTAAGATGTCAATCAAGCAGGAATCTCACACAAGCTCAACATATCCGGGAGATACTAGATAAATGATTAATTATCCATTGAACATCAACCATAAAATGGAGCATAAGATGAATAGAGAACAATAAACTTATGAAGATACAAGACTAATTGGAGTTTATGTCTATATGTGCAAAAACATAGCCAACTTATAACTAGAGATGTTACAATATAAGAACTATCAGTCTCAAATCAGTGCCTTATCCATTGGGCTATACTCTTAAAAAAAATACAATATACAAAAGTTAATTATTATCAAAATTTTCAGGCCATGAACACAATTATCCCACACCCATACTACCTTTGAAATCCTTGTATACCCAGATGAATCTATGTATCAATTAGAGAATCATTTAATTTTATCCTTGATCAAAATTCTAAAATAACTACATATACACATATAAGATCTATTCTAATGAATTGGAAAATTCATAACTCATCAGATGAACACCACAAGAGATATTGGAACCAGGATCTTTGTATTAATTATTAGGAATCACACTTCTATTTACAAGATGTAATGAAAGATAACCACCTAAATAAAATGCTACAAGACCTTGAACTTTATTTCTAATCTTGAAACTAGTCTAGTACGATTTCTTCTATATTCCCCTAACTGAAAACTTTACAATACGTTTACAATACCCAATTTTCCAGTCCCTTCCAATGATCTTGGGAATCCTTTTATAGAATAGGATTGAAAAAAGCTATGGATCACTTGGAACTGGGACAACATACATGACTCATACAAAAGACAAAATAACAAGTGAAGTGATAACCACTTTGTTACAAGATTTTCCTAATTACTTTGTCTTTTGACCGCCTGGTTACTGCAATTTCTTTAGATTTGTTCATAATTTTCCACCTAGAGTTTTTTTTCCTTGGTATTCTAATGTATGATCTTTTGCCTTTACCTATCTTGTTCAAAATGTTGGGAAGAACTGCCACTTATTGCTTTTTACACATCATCTTCTCCTTGGTTGGTTGCATTTTTTTGTCTTTCCAAGAGGTGAACACCTCATCACTCGGCCAAGGGAAATTGATGATCTCATTTTTCGTGTTTTTTAACTCATCCCAACTGACCTTTGCCTTTTCAATTTCCTCTTTCCAAAATTCAAAATATGACTTCACTTTGTTAATAATTTCAATAGTTTGGACAAACAAAAGTGTACTTTCCAAAGTGATGATGTTGTTTTTCCTTATTTCCAATTCATCATTCATTTGGTTCATCCATAAGGATTCTCTCTTTATCTCGCCACTCTTCTTGATTAGATTTGGGAACATCTCATAATGGTCTTTTGAATGCTCCTTTCTCAATGTCTCCACCTTTTTAATGATGATACTCCTCCTTATGTCCAAATAAACTAGAAGTTTAAAACACTTATAGGTGGTAGCTAGCACAATATCCACATTGTTCTCCTCCTTGGACATGGAATAAAAATACTTTAATCCTTCCCTTTTTCCTCTCCACCTGTCCATAGTTGGGTTCCACTTATCTTTGTCTGCATTGTAATCATCTAGTATGCTCATAATTTTCTTACCCTGCAAGTAAATGGAAGGAGGATTCAAATCATCAACAAAATGCATAAGTGTGGCATGTATCTTATCTTCATTTTTTTTTGTATCCATGCTTGTACTTCTCTAAAATTTGTGCAATCATCATCCCATTTTTTCCTCCTCTCTTCCAATTTGGTCCTTTCAGCAACTAATCTTTCTTTTTCTAACCCCAAGTTTGTCTCTATAGTAGGACTTGGTGGCATGGGGGAAGGAGGAAAATAAAATGAAAATGAAGCCTTCACAAAAGTGTTTAATCCTATGGTGATGTGAATTTTTTATTCACGGGTTCTTTTATGTGTTTTCTTACATGTAATGCAATCCCCATAATGTGATGCCTGGGACATCATAGTATTTGTGTAAGCTCTTTTTGGATGACCATTGTTTCTCTACAGGCAAAAGGAAACAAAGGGACTCGCTATTATAATATTATGCTATTTGTATTAACATTATTCTATAATTTATATATATGATATGTCATACATGTGATTTTGTGTCGTATACTAGGGGAAAATGAAAAGCATTGAGATATTTTTGGTCTCTCCCATGTTGATCGGAAATGACTTGTGTTGTTCATCTTATTTGATCTTCTTCTATTTTTATTTTAGTTCTACTACCTTTTGATATGAGGTCAAATAAATATAATCATACTTGACATACTTGATTTATTTGATGTAGATACTGACCCCAGATAGTAGAAATTTTATGTGCCCTTTAATTTCTTGCAACTTCCCCCTTTCACATCTCAATGTAATGGCCTAGTTGTATTTTGGACTTATGTATGTGTAGACATCATAAAATGGATAGACTTGCGACTTGACATTAAAAACACTAATTTTCATCTATTAATTAATGGTTTTTTAATCATTAATTAATCATCTATTTTCTTCTAAATTCATTTCATCTATTAATTAGTGTTTTTTTTAATCATTAATTAATCATCTATTTTCTTCTAAATTCATTCCCCAAATCATCTAATCAAATTCCCAAAATTAATTAAATAATTAATTTTATTTAATTAATTAACCTTAATTCATTAATTTTCATTAATTAATTAATTAAGTTCAATTTCCTAAAGTTTAAATTAAAATATTTAAACTTACTAATTCAATTCTTCCAATTAAATTAATTTTATTTTATTTAATAAAGCAATTCTAAATAAAAAAGAATTCAATTATCTCACATGTTGAAAACTTTAATTTAAAAAATGAATTAAATATTCATTTATTTTCAAAAGGAGATAACTTTAATTAGATCACATGGGTTACTCCACCCATCTCTTCAGTTCACATGGGTTTCTCCACCCACCTCTTCAGTTCTAAAAGGTAGCTCAAAATTAGCTCTTTAGTTAACCAAAATCTATCTCCTCTCTCTTAGTTGAAGAGGTGGAGTTTACTGATGGCTTCTCCAGTTCCCTTTGATCTCAACCGTTCATCCTCCTATCTCTAGGATTGATCTCAACTGTTCATCTCATTCTCAATTCCTATATAACAAACCCTTCATAACCATTTGAAGGATCCAAGATTTCCATCTCACATGCGCCATTACTCGGTCAAATTGGTTCAAGCATCAAGCCATCTTTTGATCATACACACATTCAATATCAAATTCTCTACACTCCCAAGTCATAGACGCTTCCCACACCAATACTGAGAATCACATAAATAGCATATCGGAAGGAGTAGAGAGACAATAGAAGCTTCAAGCAATTGGGTTTGCATTCATTTGTTTTCCTCTTATTTTCTTGTACATTTTATTGATTTGTAGTTTTGTTATTAGTATCTTGTCTCTTATCAATTTCCCCCACTGTGAATCGGTGCTACTAACCCCTCATTGATTCGAGTGTGTTACAAATTTTGATCCATTGCATACATTTTGGTGAACCCGACATAAATCAAACAACCCAAATATCCCTTGCAAATGACAGACAGATCTTTTTAGCCACAGCCGTACGGTTGCAGAATTCTTTTCTATGCTTTTTCTTGATATCTGTGTAATTTTGCAATCGCTGGTCCTTTACCACAATTGATGAAATTTTGCCGCAATTGTTTTGTTTATTACCGCAATTGTTGAATGGGTTTCGCAAGAAAATTTTGTCTCTATTCACAAGTCTATTTTCTTGCTTTATGTTGCAATTGATCGATCGGTGCCGCAATCGCCATCTGTTTACCGCAATCGCACATAGATTATCTTAATTGACTGATCTGTGCCGCAATCTGTGGTGTTTTACCACAATCAGAAGTGCTTTTCTGCAATCGCCAAAATATCTCCACAACTGATTGCTCTTTGCCACAATTTCCAGTGCTTTACTGCAATCTCCAGCAATATTGCTTATTCGATCCAAATCCTTTGTCTATCTGTTTAAAATCTAACATTTTCTTGTTCTTTGTGCAGGAATAGACAAATCAGCGAGAATAGAGAAGGGTAAGTCTGTGTGAGTATCAATAATTTCAAAAACTTTTTTTCAAATTTGCACATACTCTTATTTTCAAATATTTTTGTGGTACTAACTTGTCTAAACAAAGCAACTTAAAAATCATTCATCCGTCATTTCGCTGCTTTAAAAAGAACATTGTTTGCCAAACATCATAACCTCACATTTACATATTGGTACTTAAAATTGACATGGAGGTTAAGAATTGAACAAAGGTAAACAAACATTTCCAATTTGGGGCATTAAAATTGGACAAGCAATCAAACACCTACTTTAAGGCTTAAAACTGAACACTTGTGCTTGTATGGTGGTTTAGCTTAGTTCACATTTCAACTTTGGGGTTTAATTGATTAACCTTGTGTCTTGAGTTTTTGGTGTACTTGCACAATCTGTTAGATTAAACACCTTTATATTTTTTAGAAAGTCATATCTAGGGAATGTGCTTCTTCCTTGGAGAATGACCTTAAACCAGTAATCCTTCCGATTAGTATATAAACAAGATGTGAACCAAAGTTCTATTTTATATCTATCCAAGCTCGGGAGAGGTGTGTTGATCATATTTTGGGTCAGGTTAATATCCCTAAGGAGCTAGTGTCATCAAATAGGCTCTTAAGTGAGTCACACATGTACAAACCGATTGGTTGATATATGCCACTGACCCTACTAGAACCTATTAATTAGAGGCCAACTCGGTTTACCTCCGAACAGATATCTTATTATAGTGCAAGGGGTTGCAGAATTTCCCCCCAAGATTCCCAACATATGTGTTCCAAGATATTTGTGTAGTGAAAGAGATCTTCACTATACGGCAACAATATCTGGAAATAGAAAAAACATAGGCGCCTACGTCATGGACCTTCGTGTCCTAGTAGTGTGACACTTGTTGTGTGAGCTAACGGACATTCGAGCATTGGGTCTATAATATTTTATTTTGAAACCATTGACTTAGATTAATCTGACTGTTCATTGTTGAGACCTCATGATAACATTGCAACTTGAAAAATTTGTAGAACATACACATTCCAGTCTTAAATCTTTCAAAACACATTGTCTATTGTGCTTGTTCTTTGATCAGTTACCAAAAATGCAAAACAAACATCAAAACTGTCAAAATGAGTCAAACATGTTAAAGTCTAGGGTTGTCAATATCAAATTGTTCTACAAATCAGAATCCTTGTTCAGAAAATCAAAATTGTCAAACAATAAGGCCTATTTTTTATTATTTTTAGATTGTTTCCCCTTTACCACAATTGCCTGCATTTTTCTGCAATTGAAAAAAGTTTTTCGTAGTCGTTCCTTTTATTGTCACACTTGACCTGTTTATTACCGCAATCAGTGATAGATTACCGCAATCGACCAGTCACTTTACCGCAATCGGTGGATTTTTGCTGCAATTAACCAGTGTCTTTTAAAACACCTATTTTTGACCTAAAAAACCTTGAAATACTCTCCATTTTGTGTCAAAGACCAGTGTCTATCCCAGAAAAATGCAAAGAACATTGTGTGAATCTCTAAACATTAAAGATCACCCATTCTTTGAAAGCACGATTATCATCCAAGCATTTTTAGTTTGAAATTTCAGACTCAAAATATCTTGATCCCCTATCTCAAAATCATCATTATCTCTATCAGTGACTTTGTCCCAGGAAAAGGTTGACAATCTTATTCTTACATCATCAAATCTTTTGAGATCAAGATAAATCAGCATATGTCCTTAGAATTACCCTTGTCCAAACATAACTCAGACTCTCCTAGAAAGGTTATCCTTTTCTGTTTTCTTTATATCACTTGTTTTAGTCACAAAATCTAGACCACACTATGTCTCAAACACCTTATGGAGGGCCTTACACAAGGTCAAAGGCTAAAACTCAACATAATGAGTCTTATATCAATAGATTCCTCGCATGGGAAATAGAGCGAGAGGATGAGCCTTTCAGAAATACCAGTCCTGCTCTATTTATTGAGAATCCCTGTGGGTCATCTTTATTCCTAAATGTCACAGAAGAGGAGCTCAAAGACATAGAGAAAGATGCCTATTCTATGCAAGTGGTCGACATTTTTATAAAGAGGAACCTTAAATGTTTCTTATCCATGTTGATAAAGAAGGGAGTCAAACTCCCCGCTGAATTCAATGTGTCAACCATATAGCCTGAAAACCCTCTCGTAGGTCAAAACACTACTCGACCCTCTCAAACAGAACCTATGGTGTCTCAAATATTCCCATCCATGACAACAATGAAAATAGCACAGACTGTGTCCAATCAAACCAACTTCATGAACCAAGAAAGCACGTCTTCCATGCAAAGAATGATAGGATCCCAACTAAGTGTACCCATGGTCACTAGTATGCCTCAAATCTCAGCCTCATGACCTGTTCAATCAAGCTCTCATGCTATGCCCTCAATCCCACCAACAAGAAGCAACCCTTTTGCAACAATTCCGCTACTACAGTTAGTCCCTACTAGTCTTGGCGTCAATACATCGTTCCCACAGGGATCCATCTCTAAGGGTCTAACTTTCAGTCAATTCCCACCCAAGGTTAGGCCTTTTCTCATTCATGGACTGCAAAAACCTCAACCCCAGCAGTAGCAATCTTAGCTTCAGTAGCAACAACAACCCCAACAACATACACATCAAAATCATGTGTTGGGAAATCAATATCAAGTCCCAAGGATGTGGTCCTATGTTCCTACTCAAGGGACGTAGAGGCACATCCTCATACCTACTACATCACAGAGGTACAATGTCACAAATAACCCTTAGTCTCAAACAGACATGCTGATCCAACAAGTGCAGAACCTTCAAACCCAAATGATGGATATGAAAAATCAAGGGAAAACTAAATCCTACACTGCAGAGGATTTATACACGTACCCCTTTGATCACTCTCTTCACATGTCCCCATTCCCAACTCACTTCTTGGTACCAAAATTTGACAAACATAGGGGCAATACCAACCCTATTGAGCATATTCAAGAATTCTTTGCTAGTTGCATCAAGGTCGCACATGACGAGACATGCTTAATGCGACTATTCCCACAAAGCTTAGCCAAACCAGCAATGGAATGGTTCTCACACTTTCCTCATGGCATTCTTTCTTGGGGTGAATTGGCTGAAAATTTCATCGCTCACTTCCATCATAACATCGAGCGCAAGGTCAGCATCAAGGACCTTTGTGACGTAAAACAAAAAGATGGAGATTCCTTTGTAAAATTCCTACAAAGATGGAGGAATATTGCAAACAAAATCACGTATGACATACCTGAGAAAGACCTAATAGTCATATTCTTTGACAATATGATTCTATACATGTCATTTACAACAGAATTGAAGCTAGCTCCAAACTTTAAACAACTCATCGAACAAGGAGTTTTTTGTGAGAAGAAATTAGTCAAACGAGGTGTCCTTGCAGATCCTACCCAAACAAATACAAACAAGACTGCAATGGATAAAGCTAAATGGTGGAATAAAAACAAAAATGTCACCAGTGATGGTGTCATTAATATGAAAATGGTCAACTATGCCCAACCCAAAGTGTCACTGCAAGGTGCACCTATGGCTAACCAACAACCCATGGTGCCCACTCCACAAGCATACCACCCCCTGTCCAAGCACCCGCTATGTCAAACAGTCAACCATAGGCACAATGCCAACCAGGGTTTCCTTTTCCAAAATGAGATTACACACCATTAGGAGAGTTGATAGAATTAGCCTTAAGAAAGATGATACAATCCAACAATATCACTCTCCCTAAAATCAGAGAATATGAACACAGTGAAATCAAACCAAAGTGGTATAATGACAATGATTTCTACAAATTTCATCGAGTGAAGGGACACAAAACACCCAACTTTTATCGATTGAAAAATGCCATCCAAGATCTGACTGACACAGGGGTCATCAACGTAACCAACACCCAAATGAAATTCACCACTGATCATACGATATTCAATGACACGTTCCATGATCACAATAAAGGGAAATCCTCTGGCTCTGATGGATAGTCAAAATAGGTAAACTACACCTATGTCAACAGTGAAAATACTATCAATTTCCTAAATACTTTAGATAGCCATGTGGCTACCATCACTATTAGAGACCAGGGTGCCAAATGTGTTTTCACCGCGTGTTGTACAAAATTTGTCTTGCAAGGAATGCCTTCCTCATCTTCTACACTAGTCAACCCTCATGCAACCTCAGATCCATAGACAAGCCTCATGGATCAGCTAAAGCACACACCTGCCCAAATATCCATGTTTAAACTTTTGCGCATATATCCACAGTATAAACAAGCACTTCACCAAGCCCTTCAAAAAGTAGCGGTCCCAAGGGACATAACCCCTGAGAGATTCCAAATAATGGTTAACCATATAGAATCCAACAAGCATGAAACATTCACAGACCATGATGTGTTGTCGCACAAACCCTTGTATAATGATCCCTTGCACTTGCTTGTCCAAGTCCACAAAAGTGCAATCTGTATAGTCCTTGTTGATGGTGGGGCTGGATTAAAAATTTGTACTGTAAAGTTAATAAAGAAATTAGGCTACTCTAAATCCAGTATTGATGTCACAAGAAGGATCAACATCAGAGCCTATGATGAAGAGGAGAGATCTTCCAAAGGTATTATCATTCTACTAGTCCGAATTGGCCTAGTTGTCAAGAACACTCCCTTCCAGATCCTAGACCTAGAATTGGGATACAACATGTTACTAGGGAGACCATGGATACATGAGATGCAGTTTGTACCCTCCACATATCATCAATGCATCAAGTTCCCACACTAGGGGGAATAAATCATTATAGAAGGAGATCCAAACCCATTCCAATATTGTATTATTGTCCAAACCAGTGATGACAACTAGGTTCCATCAAACCAAGAGCCAAGTATCCCTTCCACATCAAATTCAATTCCCAAAGATGTCACAAGAAGAGTGGGAAAAATATATATTACTGACAAGGGATGTGGTGAATACATCTACAAGGAAGCTTTCACTATCACAAACATACCTCAGAGCCCAAGGAATTGTGGCATGCCACAACCCACAATTACAATAGAAACTTCAGAACCTATTTTGTTCAGGTGTCCACCCACAACCTTTGTCAGATGGGGAGACATTGTAGAAGAGAACCCATTTGATCTAGATATCAATACATGGTTGTATCAAGACCCACAAGAGACACTTCAACAACCCCTACCTGTATCAACCTATGGAGCTGGCTATACAATGCTGCAAAGGTTTGGGTATGATGGTACAACTAGTCTGGGGGCAAGACAACAAGATTTAATGGAAGTGTCTCTCCCACAAACCCAAAGAAATAAGAGAGGGTTTGGCTATGGGAAAAAAAGAACCAGTCCTACCACCCGAGACATACCACTTGATAAAGAACAAATAGTAGAATTACACCGGGGGCAAAACCCAAAACACATCTTGATCAACAACATACTTCAACAATTGTTGCTAGCCAAAGTGGGAACCTCTCAATCCTGATTAACCCTCAACCAATTAATCCATGATAACAAGGGAAGTGAGACATCCGATGAGCATTCTAGAAAAATTGACTCCCACAAATATGATTGGAGATCCATTCATGACTCTGAGCCATCAATCCCAAACTATTCCCCTCGGTCAGCCACCACCATTCACCTTGATGATCTATTCGACCAATTAACCATAGAAAACCAACCTTGTATCTATAAACATATCGATAGAAATTCATTAGGTGATGCATCCACATCATAGTCTAGGTTTGTCAGAACCATCTCCATTGCCCCATTCAACCAAACAGAGTCAACCCACCAAGAGGACTTATGTCTTGTACACCCAAAACTGATAGAGTGGGATCAAAAAGGATAGCCTGATATGGATATCTTTGGGAATGATGAGGCTATCATAGACTTCATGGGACTTAGAGAGGGAATGTGATCAGGAGACCATAAAGCAAGTTTCTCCATCGACCTTGACAGATCAGCATACTTTGGGGAGGAAGCTCCTCTTTCCAATCATCAAAAACAATTGAAAAAGAAAAAATAATCGCCAGTAAGTGAAAACTGAAAGGCTCTTACTGCCACAAAAAATGATAAAAAGACAAAACAAGACGTATCTTCTAGTGAAAACCTCACTGAGGTGCTAGAAGATGAAAAGAAGGAACTCCTCCCATTGACAGAGAAAAATTCAACATTGTTAGCAGAAGAAATAGAAGAAGTCAACTTGGGTGATGACAAGAACCCAAAGAGCATCTACTTAGGAAAATCACTCACCCCGGAGGAAAGAGAAAAATTTGTCAACTTCTTCAAGGAAAGGAAGGTCAATTATGCATGCTCCTACTCAGACATGCCAAGATTAGATCCAGAGTTTGTGCTACATCATCTCTCATTGCTACCTAATGCCAAACCTGTCAAACAGAAGCTAAGAAAGATGCATCCCTAGATTGCATTACTAGTCAAGGAAAAATTGAAAAAGCTCCTAGATGCTAAGTTCATAAGACCGATCCCATACATAGACTAGATATCTAATATGGTACCAGTTACCAAGCACAGTGGTCAGATCTACATTTGCATAGACTTTAGAGATCTCAACAAAGCTTGTCCCAAGGACAACTTTCCTTTTCCTAACATTGATATGATAGTAGATCTAATAGCAGGACATCAAATGCTATCACTCATGGATGGCTTTTTAGGATATAATCAGATAAGGATTGCACCAGAGGACCAACACAAAATGACTTTTACATGTGCATGGGACACCTACTATTGGAATGTCGTTCCATTTGGTCTAAAAAATGTCAAAGAAACATGTCAAAGGGCCATGAAAACCATCTTTCATGATCTCATCCACAAGATAATGGAGGACTATGTTGATGATATAATTTCCAAGTAAATTCTTAGAAAGGATCATCTACAAGTATTGGGACCCATCTTTGACATATTGAAAGAATACAAGGTCCATTTAAACCCAAAGAAATGTGAATTTGGGGTCACTGCAGGGAAGCTATTGGGATTCATAGTGTCACATTGAGTCAGAGAGGTAGACCCATAGAAAGTCAAAGCTTTACTGGACATGCCACCACAAACCAACCTAAGGAAACTAAGGGGGTTACAAGGTAGGCTCCAATCTATCAGGCACTTCATAGCCTAACAAGCAGAAAAGTGCCATCCATTCCAGTATCTACTACACAAGGACATAAAATTTATATGGACAGAACAATTTGAACAAGTGTTCCAAATATTCAAATACTATCTACTCAAAACTCCCATATTGGTGCCACCAGTCCAAGGTAGGCCACTACTTCTATACATCTTGGCAACTGAATCAGAATTAGGTGTACTCTTTACACAAAATGATGACAGAGGAAAGGAGAGAGCTATATACTATCTCAGTAGAACATTGGTAGGGTATGAGCTCAACTATACACTAATTGAAAGATCATGCTTAGCAGTTGTCTTCACTTCCCAAAAGCTGAGGCATTACATGCTAAGCCATCAAACAAAGTTGATAGTGCACATTGATCCCCTCAAGTATCTACTAAGAAAGTAGCACTCACAGGATGATTAGCAAAGTGGGTGATGATCCTAAGTGAATTTGACATAGATGTAGACACCTAAAATTGACCAGGTGTATCCTTAAGCATTCAAAATTGTAAATCTCAGCCAATTGCCTCAAATCTCATCTCAATGCATTAAAATGGATCAAATCAAATGGACATTTATCAAATCAAATAAAATCAAAGGATTAAATAATCATGAAATCAAATAATTAAATTCAAGCCTACAAGGGATTAATCAAAATTATGCAATTGATTTTAATCAATTAATTGTATAGTTTAAATCAAAAAGATCAAATCCAAC
>MU225838.1:621547-663836 GCA_018584345.1 Thuja plicata
AACTTATTGCTCCTAACCTCTATATCTTGAGACACAAGGACAATTTGTAATCATTTTTAATCAAATCTGATTGACCTATCAAACATTCATCAATATGAATTTTCTAATATCCTAAACACTAAGTGACGATCTGGATGTACATTTTCTAGCTTGGAATCTAATTGAGTTATCTGGACGATTGATCGAAAGGACTTCATCTATTTTCTATCTCAGTTTTCAAACTTCAAGGTAGGCGTAACTTCAATAAGTGTATGTGGCTTTTCAATCCCCACAACATTTAAATCATTAAACATGGCACTTTAATCCTTGGAGGTGGCGCTTGGATAAGCAGGCAGCCTTTTAAATTCCTACGCGGCTTTTTAAATATCATAAGCGGCCTTTAAAAACTAGGGTTTTCTAGGCAGCTTTTTGATTATTTGGGTTTTAATTTTTCCCTAATTATTATGTGGCTAAGGATTTCTCCTACACGGCTTTTCAACACATGGAGGTGGCTTTTCTCAGCCCTAAGTGGCTCTTTATCTATCCTACATGGATTTTCACTAAATTTTACCTCGAAAGCATCAAAAACATGTATAAAATGCTATTTAAAGAGCAATAAATACACTAAGAAGGTTTGAACCACTCACCAGAGGCCTGTAGTCAGGCGGTCTCTGATATCAGTGCACTCACTCGAACCTATGCTCTCAAATGGGGACTACCATCGTTGTCAATCGTCAGAGGATCAAAGCAAAATCTCAATAGTAAAAAGTGAAAATGAATAGTAAATTTGGGTTTTTCAACCTATTTAAGCTATTTTACCCTATTTTGTGAGATTTTTGACCCAGTCAAACCAAATCTTCATATTCTGTGCACTGGGGCATTTGTTTGACATCTTTCAGCATCATTGTTTATCAGAAATGCAATCACCTTGGATCTATTCTATCAGCAATATTCATCAAATTTTTCACATTTAAGATCAATGTGATTTCATTTCTGAGGGGGCATCATCATATAATCAAATAGGGATTCTACATCATATCTTGTATCAAATCTGGGGCATTGAAATTTCAAACATTATCAGTGGGGCATCAAATCAAGTTTCAAATCAGGGCATCAAATCAAGTTTCAAATCAGGGTTTCATATCAAAGTTTCAAATCAAGGGTTCAAATCAAGTTATCAAATCAGGGTTTCATATTAGAGTTTCATATCAGATTTTCATATCAGTCAATCAGCTCATCAGTATCGAATCAATGATCAGGACAATCAATTTTTCTTTGAATCAATGCACTTCGCACATCAATTCAAAGAGGGGCATTTGTAGACACTTAAAATTGACCAGGTGTATCCTTAAGCATACAAAATTGTAAATCTCAGCCAATTGCCTCTAATCTCATCTCAATGCATTAAAATGGATCAAATCAAATGGACATTTATCAAATCAAATGAAAAAAAATCAAATAAAATCAAAGGATTAAATAATCATGAAATCAAATAATTAAATTCAAGCCTACAAGGGATTAATCAAAATTATGCAATTGATTTTAATAAATTAATTGTATAGTTTAAATCAAAAAGATAAAATCCAACCCATTCACCCTTCCATGGCTAAATTAATTAAATGATTGAGTTATTTAATTCCTAATTTCTTTGAGACAACCAACCAACTTCCCCTCCATTTGAAAACACCTCAAAGCTTTTGACTTAACCAAAGTTTGATCATGATCAACTCACTCTACCCCCTACCCTTGGGAAATTGCTATAAATACAAGCTATTTTCTTTGTGTTTGGGATCCAAGAATTTCAAGAGTAAAGCTTCCTTATTATAGGAATTTGGAGAGCATTTGAGAGCTTTTGATAATATTTCAGCATTTGCATAGCATTTAGAATATCATCTTTAATAGCATTTGTTGATTTTATAGCATATCTTGGAGCATTTTGAGCTATATTAGAGCATTATTTATCATTTATTTCTCATTCTAGGATTGTCCTTGGAAGAGATTAAGACTGAAAGATCTCTTAACAAAGCTTAGATACAGAACCATGAGATGATATGGGTTTTAAACTTCAATTCTTAGATTAAATAGCATTTTCTTTCCAAAGAGTTGTTGCTTATTATCCTAATTTCATGAAGGTGTTAATCTTACACACACAATAGAATACATAGATAGAAAAGCCATCAAAGGGCAAGTGATTTCTGAACAACTAGCAGAGGTGCCTATTCAGGATCATCAGCCTATCATATCTAACTTTCCAGATGAGTCTATTCTTACACTCCAATCAGAAATAGAGTTATTGTAACTATACTTTGATGGGTCATGCATGAACCATGGTGTAGGAGTAGGGATAGTACTCATCAGTCCAAACAATGATGCAATTACCAAATATTTCAGACTCAACTTCCCATGCACAAACAATATAGTCGAATACAAAGCTCTAGTCATTGGAGTAAAAATAGCAATACAATGGAGAATCAAGAACCTTAATGTCTATGGAGATTCATAGTTGGTCATTAGCCAAGTCAACAATGACTATATGAAAAAAGATGAGAAGATAATACCATACAGAGAATAGATGGATAGGTTGCGCACTAAGTTCCAATACATGTTTTTTGAGCAAATACCAAGAGCTCAAAACAAAGTTGCAGACGTGATGGCTACCATAGCATCCTTGATCGATATGCCAGGAAATGAAACCAGATTCTAGTTCCTAGTGGAGCAACTCATGATGCCATCACATCAAGCACTAGTCACAGAATCAGCGTGCATCCTTTTTGGTCATGAAACCCCATGGTACCATATCATCTATCATTACCTCCAAAGTAGTGTCTTACCTCCTGACTTGTCTAGGAACCAGAATAATTCCCTCATCTACCAAGCCTCTAGGTACACCATTATCTTAACTAATCTATATAAATGAAGTCTATACAAAATTGTATTAAAATGTCTCACTTCCACGGAATCCCAAAGATCTATGTACGAGGTACATGAAGGAATTTTTGGAACCCACAGAGGTGGCAATAGCTTAGCTAAAAATATCATCGGCATGGGATACTACTGGCCCACAGTACAGACAGATGCAAATAAGCATGTATAAAGGTGTAGGCAATGTCAAATTCATAGAGACATCATCCATGCACCAGCCCAAGAACTAAATCCTATCACTTCACCTCCATGCACCATTCTAAGAACTAAATCCTATCACTTCACCATTACCATTTTCTATGTGGGGATTTAACCTAGTGGGAAAGATTACACCATCTTTAGCTAATGGACATAAATACATCATAGCCACAACAGGGTACTTCACTAAATGGGTGGAAGCAATTCCCCTCACCTACATAACTGGAAAGAAGATCTCAATATTCATACTAAACAATATTATCTGTTGGTATGGCATTCCACAAACCATCCTGACGGATAACGGTACACCTTTCCAAAACAAAGATGTTGAAGATTTATGTGAACAATTCCAAATCAAAAAAGTTTTCTCTTCATTCTATTATCCTCAAGGGAATGGCTAGGCTAAAGTGACAAACAAAACCATTTTTAAAATCTTGAAGAAAATAGTTAATGAATCAAGACAAGACTGATATTTACAGCTTAGTTCCACATTATGGGCATACAAAACTAGCATGAGAACACCTACAAGAGCCACTCCTTTCTCCCTAGTATATGGATCAAAGGAAGTCCTACCCCTTGAAGTGGAAATCCCATCCCTAATAATATCATTAAAAAACCTAATTTTAGATGAAGACTACAAAGTAGCAAGGCTCATTGAATTGAAACTATTAGACAAAAGAAGAAAAAATGAATTCAACAAATTAAAAGGCTATCAGAATCGCCTTAAAAAGAACTATCATAAGAAAGTGAGGCCATGAACCTTTGAGGTAGGAGACCTTGTCCTCATGGAAAATCAAAAGAACCAAGCAGAGTGAGTGAAACCAGGAAAGTTTGAGCCTAACTGGATAGGACCATATGTCATTGTCAACACTACCCATAGTGGGGCATACCAACTGGAAACACCAGAAGGAGATCAGCTCCCAAGATACATAAATAGAATGCACCTTAAGAGGTTCTATACTTGAGGTCTCAATGGTTAAGGCAAATATCTACATATCTAGAAAATACCAAAAAAATCAAAAAATACAAAGGTTACCTTGGAGAAAACCTGGAAAACAGGCACCTTCTTGGCGACAACAAAAAAAATAAAGAAGCAAAAAAGTAAAGAGAAACAAAATTTCTCTCTCAGTGAAAACCTAGCAAACATGAACTATTGAGTAGGTACCTTGGTGAAAACCTAGAAAACAGGCACCAAGTGTTCAAATCCAGCTTCACCATCAATGAACTCCAAGATCAAAAGCTTGAGAAAACTTCACATGCAAGACTAACTACCTGAGCTATATCCAAAAGAAAAATCCCCTCTGAGCACCAAAACTTATCCATGGTTAGTACTGGTCCACTAGACTAGGGGGCGATTCTAAATATCCTAAAAAATCCTTAAAAGATCAAAAAAACTTGAGAAAATCAATCTTCATCAAAAACAATTAAAATTTTGCAAAATCCAAAGCACTAAAACCAACTCGGTTATCAACAAAGAAAACTGGTGACCAAGCCAAGTCAATCAATGTCAAAACCATGAGATTTTCAAATTGGCATTGGGCCCATCTGACACAACTTGATCAGCTAATCCAAAATGATCAAAATCAATCAACCAAACAATCAATCAATCGTCTTACACAGTGATGGATACGCTCTAAACTAGACAAATAAATCTTATATGAGTCATCTATTACTGAAACCAGACACAATCAAGCCAATCAAGAGAATCAAATTGAATCAAGGAATAATCAAAATGTTTACTAGGTCAGTCGTCAGTCAGATGTTAGTATATATTTCACAGTTATGTTCTTACGCTACTCTAGGATCCACCAAGTGAGGAGAGTAGCTATGATGGATCATGACTTATTTTCTTTGATTGTTGTCTGTAAAATGTTCACTTTGATTCTAGGGCCATGATGATTTAGGATAAATGTGGTAGGCGTTGTCACTTATCTGGTAGCCACACAGCTCCATGATCTAAGCTTAATCCTGGGAAAGATGTGTACAAACCTTTTTTGTTATCTGCTTGTTTATTACCAAGGGAATCATAGTGGTATCCAGATGGTCTGAGATCTGGGTGCATTGGGTTTATATCTCATTTTTTGGGCTTTCTTATCAAAATCAATAGAATCATAGTGGTATCCAGATGGTCAGAGATCTAGGTGCTTTGGATTTCTATATGTTTTGTCTTGCTTTTCAAAATCAAGAGTTCATAGCGGTATCCAGATGGTCTGAGATCTTGGTGCATTGGAATTCTATCTTGGTTTTATCCTTTTTTGGATAGTCAGTAAGCAAAGCACTATCTAGATGGTCAATATCTGGGTGATTTTGGCTCTCTTTCTTTTCAAACAGGGAATATAGCTGAACCCATATGGTCAATATCTGAGTGCACTAAGTTCACTTTCTATTCAATCTCTATACTCCTTTCAGTTATCAAGAGGCCATAGCGGTATCTAGATGGTCTAAGATCTAGATGCATTGGACACTCTTCAAAATTTCATAAAAAGATGCAATGATGAC
Organism: Thuja plicata; assembly: GCA_018584345.1. Lineage (NCBI taxonomy): Eukaryota > Viridiplantae > Streptophyta > Pinopsida > Cupressales > Cupressaceae > Thuja > Thuja plicata. The sequence continues at coordinate 627,146 of MU225838.1, forward strand.
AAAAAATTAGAAACGTGATAGCAACTTGGGTCACCCATCAATTCTATCAATACATATATATCAATCAATCCCAGAGAAAGTTACAAACTAACTTCCTTCTAACTAACACATGCATTACTCAGATATTTTGTGCATAATAGATTGCATTCATTCTATTTAAGTGCATCAAAAAATAAAAAGAGAGAGAGAGAGAGAGAGAGAGAGAGAGAGAGAGAGAGAGAGAGAGAGAGAAACATCTACATACATCGTAAACATAAATCAAATGCATCCATAAACATCTCATATAAATATGCATATCATAGCACCATCCCACATACATACGTCAGTATCATAGGAAAAGTAAATCATACATCTAAGAGTCTGCATAATAGAATCACATTGCATAAACATCTCATCATCTAAACATAAATCATGTAAAATCATACATATAGCAAGTAAAATAATGCATATCATATAGAATTAACACTACATCTCACATAAATCTAAATATCTGAGTATAATAAATGGTCACAAGTCTGGACACGAGAAGGTGATCAACATGTATATCAATAAATATTAGTGTGTCAAGATACAAATCACCGATAAGCCTTAGGTATATCAATGGAACATTACTACAAAAATGGTACATGATACGAAATTGAAGGTATACAAAATCAACAGGAGCTACTCCCACCCTCGCTGCTAGGTGGATGAGGGGGTGGCATATCAAATTAAAGTCTCTGTGACAAACCAAGAGAACCAACACCACTACTCTTGGACCTCTGCACTCTACTGGATCTCTGTGAGGCTATGTAACTAGGAACCCGCTGAGCTGAAGGAACAACGCCCTCATAATGGTGTCACCAATACTTGATCTCTCTCTGGGCCTCATGCCCTAATCTCTAAAACCTATCCAATACCTCTCGATGGGAAGCATCCTGTACACTTTCAATGAATGATCTAATCTCAAAATGAGTCTATCACTCTTTTTCCTCTACAGCAATAGCCTTGGCCTCAGTTGTTGCCTCCCTAATCTCCAATGTAGTGGCTCATGCATCAGAAGATGCTAATATGGCCTACAAATCAGATACCTACTATGTAAGTCTCTCCAGATCTGAAGGATCTATATCCATATCTCCCATCGCTACATCCATATCTCCCTCCTCCTCCCTATCTCCTAATCCCTCATCCCCTCTTCCCTGCACAACTCATGAGTCCTCACTACCCTCACTATCACCAATACTTCTTCTAGTAATGCTACTCCCAGTAGAAGTGCTAGAAACTGAAGCCTCTACATCCAAAGCCTCAACATCAATATCATAAATCTCCACATCAACATCCTCAGCAACTAATCTCTCCTCTGCTCTCTTAGCAAGCATAGCACCAGTGCGGCGACACACTCTTCAAACTAGCTGAGGACCCTCCTCTAAAGCCTCCTCCTCGAGGATGGCTCCCAATCCACCCCACCGGCTAATATTACCTCCTCCCCTGGTCCTCACCCTCCCAACAGAACCGCCAGGACTAGGATCATCTCTGTCAACCCCATCCCTCCCCCACCCACCATCACGGCCACTATCTCTCGCCCACCCACCATCTCTCCCTAGCCTCCATCCCTACCACCATCATGACCTCCATCCCTACCACCATCATGACCTCCATCCCTACCACCATCCCTGCCCCCATCCCTCCCTCCATCTCTCCCTTGACCCTGTCTCTAGTGTTGCCTCCTCATCAGTGTACTAGCAACAAGGTGAGACACATGTGTGAGTGGATTCGGACGAGATGCCTGCCACCAAGCATCATACTGCAGACTCATGCCTGCAAAGAGAACAAGTTCAAACATGAGTAACATATAGATGATAAGTATAAAGGACTAATCAAAAGTAGCTAAATAGAGCAGAAAAGATAACTACATCTGTCAAAGAAGAAGAGAGAAGTACTTCAAACAGAGGCAAATCTAATACATACCAGCATCAAGAGTGGATGATCGCCAAGTCCATGCAATGGGTAGAAGACCCATGAACTCTATGGCCACAGCATCTAGAGGAATGATAGCCCCCCACCGAGTAATATCTCTTGATCTATGAGCAATGTAGGCATAGGAATTGGTGACATCTTACCTCTCACCAACCTGCTGCAATACCTTGTCAGTGTTGTGGAAATATATCATGTGGACATGCCGATTGACATGGTCGATAAGGAATATCCTCTATCCACAAAAAGGAAGATGAGCATCCTCTCCATCCCATATAGGAAAGTCCTTGTAGGGTCTCTAGATAAAATATGGCATCATATCAAGTTGTTGACGCCAGAACATCAGATGTCCCATATGGGACTAAATAATAGCGCAGTCATACATGAACACATAGGGTCTCCCCGTAGGAAGATCCTGAGCACCAACAGGCCTGCATACTACAATATGCTCCCACACCCAAATCTGAAGGAGAGTGGCTCCATAACTAAGAGACTTACCTCTAAGGTAAGCTACATAGAACATGTGTAAGTACATGTAGGCCAACATGCAAGGACGCTAAGCATATACGGTATGATCTCAAACCATAACCTGAACACAAGCATCGAACCCAATAGAGAAACTGTGCTGGCAATCGGGACACAAGATCCCACATATCAAACTACCTAACAAAGTGGACAGCCTATCTAAACCCATCCCAAACATAGTCCATGGGATATCATAAGGATCAGACATCCCCAGCTGATCCTGGGGCAGACCGAAAAGCTCAAACAGAGCATTCACACTAGAGTCTCAGTCATACTCAATAAGGGCACCCTGAATAGGAATCTGTAGGATGTGATAAGCATCCTCTAGAGTGACTGTGCACTCGCTAGTCGGTAAACTAAAATTACATGTATCAGAGTGTCATCTCTCTAGTAAAGTGGATATTAGACCCCTATTGATCATGATCTCGGGAATCTAACACACCTAGTACAAACCTATCTGCCTCAAAATATCTTTCTCTACCTTAATAAGCTAGAAGCGTAATACTAAACCTACAGGTCTCGACTCCTGGCAACAGAGAATGGTCCCAGCAAACTGAAAATTATAGAAAGAAAAGTATCAGTATTAGATCAGAGGCTGATTATCAGACAAGTCAAATGCATGATCAAAAATTACACACAGGTCAAATGCGGCATTCCTAAAATAATTGTAGTACTTTTATCCCATTTGTGGCACTCAAATTTCAAATGCAGAAAGAAATCAGTAAATATGGTAATAAACATGCCAACTATGGAACACTTATCAAATGCAGCATGTGTTCAGCAATTGCGGCATCAAAACCGCAATTGCGGCAAAACCACAGCCTATTGCGGCAACCATTGGAAATTTTCAAAAAATCAAATTTTTTAAAAGAAATAAATGAAAGCATTAATGACAACAATGATAAGGAGACTCATCGGACATCCAGCGCTAGCTGGATGACAGAAAGTATAGACCTGATCAAAAATGTGCACGACACTTGGTAGACCTGTCATAGCTCAAAGAACAGCAAAGAAAGCACAAAAAACTAAAAGCAGACTCACCATAATAACCAGAGCTCTAGAGTGCAAAGTGACAAATTAATGGCTCACCTAGCTATTTATAAAGGTTTTGAAAAAACCCTAATTCCTCAAGGATCTCAAAATTATCTTCCCGGACCCCAAAAACTTCAACACTCAATATCAAGGGCATAATGAACCACATTCAAAATCAGTCAGATACCCAGATTTTCAATTTGCAGTTTCAATAAATTAACGCTCATGTCGTGACTTTTTTCTCAAATTTGTTGAGGGGGCATAAATACACCCACTATCACCGGGGCAAGCTGGAGCAGGATCAAAAAAAAGAATCTTTGACACACTGTGACAAGCCACAATGCATCAAAGAGGGGCAAATGTAGACACCCTAAAATGGACAAACTTGCAACTTGACATTAAAAACACTAATTTTCATCTATTAATTAATGGTTTTATAATCGTTAATTAATCATCTATTTTCTTCTAAATTAATTTCATCTATTAATTAATGGTTTTTTAAATCGTTAATTAATCATTTATTTTCTTCTAAATTCATTCCCCAAATCATCTAATTAAATTCCCAAAATTAATTTTATTTAATTAATTAACCTTAATTGATTAATTTCCATTAATTAATTAATTAAGTTCAATTTCCTAAAGTTTAAATTAAAATATTTAAACTTACTAATTTAATTCTTCCAATTAAATTAATTTAATTTTATTCAATAAAGCAGTTCTAAATCAAAAAGAATTCAATTATCTCACATGTTAAAAACTTTAATTTAAAAAATGAATTAAATATTCATTTATTTTCAAAGAGATAACTTTAATTAGATCACATGGGTTACTCCACCCATCTCTTTAGTTCACATGGGTTTCTCCACCCACCTCTTGAGTTCTAAAAGGTAACTCAAAATTAGCTCTTCAGTTAGCCAAATTGTATCTCCTCTCTCTTAGTTGAAGAGGTGGAGTTTACTGATGGCTTCTCCGGTTCCCTTTGATCTTAACCATTCATCCACCTATCTCTGGGATTGATCTCAACCGTTCATCTCATTCTCAATTCTTATATAACAAACCCTTCATAACCATTTGAAGGATCCAGGATTTCAAGCTCACATGCATCATTACTCTGTCAGATTGGTTCAAGCATCAAGCCATCTTGTGATCACACACACATTCAATATCAAATTCTTGATGCTCCCAAGTCATAGATGCTGCCCACACCAATACTAAGCATCACACAAATAGCGTTTTGGAAGGAGTAGAGAGAGACAATATAAGATTCAAGCAATTGGGTTTGCATTCATTGTTTTCCTCTTATTTTCTTGTACATTTTATTGATTCATAGCTTCGTTATTAGTATCTTGTCTCTTATCAATTTCCCACATTGTGAATCGGTGCTACTAAACCCTCGTTGATTCAAGTATATTACATATTTCAATCCATTGCGTACAGTGTGCTACCTTAAAGCATTTCTCCCAGTAAGGTGTACATAATCACTTTAATGTGGGGGTATACACTCTACTATATGTTACACTATTTGCACAGACCACGAGGTTTGGTTTGTAAACTTTGACTAGACACCATGATATGTTTGGTACCCACTACAACATATTTTTTCAATCTCCTATCAAATTTTTATTTAGTGCACAATGAAAAACCCATTTTACAGTCACATGTACATATAACTTTGCAAGCCAAGGCTCTATATTGTAATCTTTGTGTTTGGTGCATGCCACAGCACCCATTTTGTACTTATTTTTGTAAGATTATTTGGAAAATCAAGGTTTTTCTTTGTAATCCCTAGAGTCAACTAGCATGACATGCATTGCTAAATCATTTTGAATCTCCTTTTACTAGTATGACTCATAATAAGCAATCCTTTATGGACCAAGAGGTCATGCTTCTTTCTTCTTATAAGGCTCATAGTAAGCAACACCTTACTAGACTTGTAAGACATATTCTCCTCTGTCTTCTTGCACACTCCATATTTTCCATTTTTAAATTGATTTTTAGATAGACAAGATCCTAAGTCTTTGGGGGCTTGTTTTTTTCTTGTCTCTCGAGTGTCTTGGTGAAAGTCTTTTGATGTTATCTTGTACTTTAATGAGAGTATGACCATGAGGTCATTCTCTTGCTAAAGTGGAGCTAAATTTAGTGTCATAAATTTTATCCTCATACAAGTTCATGCTCATCTAGGGATCAGTGTGGTGATGGCCCCAAATTTAACTAATTCTACTTATAGAAGTATTTGATTATAGAAGTTTAGCATCTCTTTTAGCTCCTCAACCTTTTTCTATCCCAAAAGGTCAAGACTAGGGCACCTAGTGCCCTAGTCCCCTTTGACTATGGATTTGGTGCCCTACTCTAGCCAAAAGGAGCCTAATTTAAACCCTTCAACAATTAGAAAATGGTGAGAAATAAAAATGCTCTTGATGTCAACGTTCTTTGAAATTATCAACACATTTTTTGAGTTAAGATATACAGTGGGAAAAGGATGGGAGTGTGAAGATGTTCATAAAGGGGTGAGATCCACCTTTTTTTCAATGCACAATTAGAAGGAAGATAACCCAAGAGGCTTAAGTAGGACTTAAGTGATAAGTGGGTGTAACGATCCTTTGTGGTTATGATTAATATGAGATGGGTTTGAGGAAAGAGGATTGACTAATGCAAGATAGAAGACTAAATAGACTTAATGACAAATTTCAAAAAAAAAAATAGATAGACAAAGATCAGTTAGAAATCTATAATAGGCATAAATGGAAACTACAATACCATATGGACTTGTGGCTGAAATTTGAAGTTATTTTGGAGGGTATAGGTTTCCTAGTCATCCTATACCTAAGTATAGGTCACCTAGTCACCCTCTACCCTGTACTTTCACTTGAAACTTTCAAAAATCATCCATTGGATCTTGCATTTTATAGATTTGTGATAGAAGATTAATAATTGGTTCTTGCACACAAAAAAATGAGAGATTGTTGTGTTGAAAGGGGTTTTACCTTTAAATTGAAATGAAATTGCATAAAGGAAAGCAATGCAAATTTAAAGGAAAATATTAGATTTACATTGTAAATGTATATACCTTCATGAACAAATATTGAGATTGTACATATTCATGTAGATTATTGTATATTTCTCTATAGTAGTTATTGAACCTTACAAAGTAAGGAGGAATCAAGGATGCCTTTCATAAATGCATGGATCTACGAAAGCCACTCCAAGATCTTCAATGTTGATATTCTTGATAACTATTGTCTTAAATAATAGATGAATATATATGAACACAAAAGATCTTATTGATTGATTTATAAATCCTCTACTTGGTAATCATGGGGGAGAAGCTTCCTACAATTGAGAAGATTGCATTAAAAATGCTTTAGGATTCTTTAAGAATACTTGAAACTTGATCTTGAACACTTGGATGCAAAATTTTAGTAAAGCACTTGATTATGTTCTTGAATTATTTCTTGTAGATAGATCATGGATACCAAAATGAGGAGAGATGGGCCACTTATATACCTATCATAATATTTTGGCGGTTAAAACTAACAGAGGCCAACTGCAAATTTGGAAATCTTGGGAAAACATCCTAGCGAGCCATCCATTCAAATTTGGGCCCAAATGCGGGGGTATAGGTCACCTAGCATCCTATACCTGGGAAAATGGGACCAAATTTCAAGGGGAAGTCAAGAATAAAAATAAGATGTTGGAAGAAAAGGAGCTAGGTTGTTGGATCAACCATAACAAACATAAAATCTTAAAATTGTGAAAATGGGGCCTAATAGAGCATCTAATTATAAGTGCTAATTTTTTAGGATGGTAAATTTGGAATAAAATTATGCCTCACCCCCTCATTTGTATCATTACACATCAATAAATTCACTTCTCTCATCAAGTAATTGAGCAAGTATTAAGTCATTTTCAATGTAGCCAAGGAGAGGTAAAGCATTCAAAAACTAAAGATAGCATCCATGAACAAGTTCATGTGTTCTCCATGAGTCAATATATTCTTGAGATACATCCTAGAAACATAAATCTTTAATGAAGATTTAAAGGCAGGGTGAGTTGATAGAAAAGGTATAAAATAGTCAATTCATCATTTTAATTCAAATATAGCCTTTTCCCTCTAGGGAAATCTATTGTTTATTCATCATTGTTTTAGGGGAGGTTCCTACCCAAGGATTGACTTGGGAAATCCTCTATACAACCCAAAAATATTTTCTCTCTCCTTTTGTGCAGGAATTTAGATTTAATATTTAGAAAGTGAAGATTGAGATGAAGAGATTTAGAGTTTGGAGTAGAAAACTTTGGACATTGTGGCTTTAGAAACATAGTACAACACTTTTGCAATGAAATTTTAGGATATGATCAGTGTGACAACCTAATCTAGAATGCATTGATGATATCTACATCACACACCTTCAGGACTAGGTAACCTAGCCACATAGTCCTACATTTTTAGGCTCGACTTTCAATGCCAAGTTCCTTTCTGATTCATATTTCTTGGTTTGTTTTTAGAGTTTGCATATCTATTCTATAGATTTTTTTTATCGGTAAAAGATTATTTTATTATTAATAATAAAGTGTCATTACAAATTTTTAGATATATCCTTTCATAGCACCACCCCAAAATCTACACTCACTACACAATAGCACCAAAAATTGACCACCTGATAATACCACAGCGACCCATATACATGCAATTGGGAGACATTACAATACCAAAAAATCCCAAATCAGACCTTCATTACTACACTATTACACAACAAAATTTCCATTTATTTGACCTAACTGTACCTATCTACATACTTGACCATACATGAATTTTTTTAGGAAAAAGGGGTGGCAGGGAGTAGGGTGAGTGATGAACTGCCCATCTCACCCATGGCACCTACACCCGATGTTTTTCTGCCCATGCACATGCCACCTCCAAGCCTCGCATGAACAAGAGAATCTCTACCAGCACTAGTTTTCCCATACAACATGTCATCACCACCAGCCCCAACTCCATGTCCTCAACCATGGCCACTATAGGGTTAATGACCCCTATATCTCATTCTTCTTTTCCCACCTATTCTATGGTTCCAGCTTCAAACACCATTTTCTCTACCACCTCCACAGGCCTATGTATCTCTTCGCCTATCCTTCCTTTGAAGCTCCATTTCCTCCCAGACCCCTGTCAATTTTAGCCAAAAAAGGTTAGGATTCATCTACCTCTTGGGTAACATTGTCACCAATTCGAGTTCCCACTCATAGACAAAGTCTACCAATAGAGCCTGGGCCTTCCTCACTTCATTTTTCCTCTCAAAAAAGTCATCCAAACTCTTATGTAAAATAAATGGTTGCATAAAAAGCCAAAACCCAGGAACCCTTAGTCAATCTCCATGTGCTGCAAAAAACCCTCAACCAGGCACCGCGTAATTCCAAATTTCATCAAACCATATCCTCCATTCTGGCAGCATGCATCTTTCTATAATGTGTTTCACTTCTTCCTTTGTCCCAAAGTGAAGATCCCAGGCACAAAAAAATGTGATAATGTCTATGTTTGTCCTCCACCAAAACTGTGAGATGACATACTCCACCCCCAACAGGGACCAGATGATGTTGATAAAAAGAGGATGGGTTGAAGAGAAGACATTTTGCAATCATTCCTCTATCACTAGCCCCTTGAAATCCATTTTTTAATTTAGGGCATCAAAATCAATCTTTTCTTCCATCTCACTCCTCTTCCTCACCTCAGCACATAACACTTACTTTCCCACTTCCCAAGCACAAAATGTCATTGGAAACACTTGGGATATGATGTATATCATTCCCCGCATTGAATGGTCACTTAGAAAAATGTGCGAAATCAATGTGAATAAATTCTCTTGTGCCACCTTCCTTTTTATTCAATACATCTATTTTCCATCATTGTACTTCGATGCATCCACTAGCCCAAAAAGTCACATCAAATCCTTTCAATCTTGACGTTACCAATTATACCCGCTATGGCATTACCACGACAACTGTCAATTTGGACAAAGAGTCTGCCAACAAATTACCTTCCTTATATATGAGAAATTTTGAAATTTTGAAAAGAGTATTATGTTTTCCTTATTACTTCAACCACCTTTTGTATCCACCATACATGTACATTTCCTATTGCAATTGAATTCACAATTATTTGAGAATCCCCCTCTAAATGAAACTTGTCAATTTGTAGTATTTGTGCCAATTCTACCCCCAACAAAGCCACCTAAATTTCAGCTTCATTGTTCGTACCCACTCCTAGCCACTTCTTTTTCATAGCTATGATATTACCATTTGCATTTTTGGCCATGCACCCCTCACCTGATGGACCCAGGTTACCCTAAGCAGCTCCATCAAAACTAACTTTGGTCCCTCTTGTCTCTAGAGCTTTCCATCACACCTCATCTCTACTTATATTTTGAAGATCAACCTTCCTACACCCATTAATAGGTTTGTTCTATATATTATTGTTCCTATTGATCAATAGGAATTGGGACTAATTCATCAACTGTGGGATGTGGATCTCAATCTCGCTTTTGTCATATTACATCTTTGTACCTAGTTCTGATCTATCTTATTGAATGATACCATTACACGTCTTTGTACCTAATTCTTGTTATATCTTATCAAATGATATCAAAACACCAAACAAAGAATAGTTCAATTACCAATATGAGCTCAACTCTTTCCAATTAGTTTAAAGTTGGGATAATTGGATTATTGTTCAATGTATATGTTAAATGTTGATATGAATATGTTTGATTCATAATTTGCATGTTTGGACTAGTGAACCCCTATTACCCAACATCACACATGTACAAACTCCACAAAATCTAGCATTTTATTTTCTAATTTTAATCCTAATAGAGTAAGAATGATAGGTTTATAGGGGTGATATACATTAGTTAGTGTTAGTAATTAATTTTTACTGGGTAAAGTTAATTTCTTCTTTTGTCTTTTGTAAGAATATTCCTAAGGAATACCTACAATTTTTTTGTCCTCTTATGAGTTCTCACAACTCATTTTCTTTATTCCATATATTTGGAATATTAGATTTCCTACTCATGAGGTGACATAGTGCACTCACGTAGGATGCTGGATGGAATGCTTAGACTTGGGAGTTACTTCATAACTCCTCTTTCTCACCTCTATATATTTTAGGTGCCTCTCTCTTTTTCTACTATGAAAGCATCTTTATGTTAAGATCACTCTCTCTTTCTCTCATTGTAATTTCTTTAGGCTTAATTCCATCTACATAATCATGGGGGTTTTATTTTATTTTCCCCCCTTACAAATCTCATGTATCCTTCTTGGATCTTGGTGTGGTTGCTTCTAGTTTTAGATTTTCATCTTTATGGTAATATACTACCTTCAAACAATTTCTCTTGATTAGTTCTTTTTGGGTACTTTATGCCATTATCCTTTCAGTTAGGCATGGAGTGGTTGCATTATAACTATTTTTTCTCATTATTGTGATAGTTAAGAAAAGAATTGATTAATGATTCTCATGTTCATCTATTGTGGGGTAATAAGAGTTTATCAATTATTTTGTTGTCGGTTGTCTTATCTTGAGAATTAAGGAACATTTTGATATATAAATATTGTTGGTCATTGGGAATTTTTTATATGAACCTATTATAGAGTCCCTAGACAAAATCATGCCACTTTACAAAATTTCTAAAAATGGTTAGGCTTATATGGATGACAATATGGTCATATCTATTATTATGACACTAAAAGTTTTGTAGTTAGTAATATAATAGATAAAGATTCTTGTTTTAGGGATAATCAATAGTGTTAATATTTTAATTATTTTTGGGGATGAAATCTTTCATCTACCATATCTATCATTATAGTTCCCTTGTTTCTATCTCTCCATAGGATGTTTATCAATGAACCCAATGAACCCAAATGTTATTGTCATACATTTTTCTTGAATTTTAATAGCATTAAGGTTTTTTCTATTATTGTCATTAGTTTGGGTCGTCACAAATATTTATTTTGCACCTTAAAATAATTTCCTATTTTTTATGGTAGCTTGGTCAATCGTATATATACTTTCTAAATCTTTCTTACATGAATTATAAAACAACTTGTCAACTTATTCCTTGGTGTTTGTTGACCTCCAAATCTTGCACTTATAGAGGGTAGTTCAAAAGTTTCATAGATGTGGGACAATAGTGCAATATGTGAAACAACCTCTAGAAATTGACTCTTCGTACTTTGGGGGGAAGGAAACAGATGAAAAAAAATCAAATCAATTCTATATTAAGGTTTTATTCTAGGATATAAGTCATTTAGAACACTTTAAATCTTTTCCATTATGGAGCATAATGTAACTTAAGGTTTTTGTGCTATAGGAAATGAAGGACTGTAAAACATGTTTTCATTACCCATTCAGGTATACTCATCTACATAAAAGATGAGAAATATAAGCAGTAGATGAACACATTTATTGAATGACATAGGGAAAAGTATATTGAGAAGATTAAAAAATAGAAATAATACACTGTAAAGGCTAAAAAGTAGAGTGTGCTACAATAAATTCTATTAAGAATTGAATATAATGCAAAGATCTCTGATTGGATCTATTATTATTGTTAATTATCTAAGTATTTTATTTTTAGTCAGGTTTTCTCAAACAATATTATTAGTGAAAAAGAACAATAATTGAACCAAAATCTCTTTTATAAATCTTGCACTATGTTCTTAGACAATTCTCAACCACCAGAGTCTGGAAATAGAACCTAATAGAAGAGATTCCCCTATCCCTCTTTGCTTTTATGTAGCATTATGATCATTGCATAACCATATACCACCTAATTATTTTTGCTTCATTATTCCCTCTCCACATGTGTGGAGGCCATTGAAACCTATTATGCCCACTCCCTCCATTAAAACTACCTAAGTACATGCCTATAATTGTCTCCACCTAGATCCTTTGAACTAGACATGTGACATTCTTGGAAATCATCTTCCCTTTTGATAGGAGTGATTTCCACACCTTTAAGGTTCCTCAAGATACATAGATTCTTCAAAACATGTGGACAAGCCACACTATATTATTTGTGACTTTTATTGCCTTATAATATACAAAGAAACTCCTTTTATCATTTTAAAAGGAAATCTAAGCTTTTTGGGGAGAGTATCTCTTTTAGGCTAAGCTTTGAAAGTGTGTCGGGACAACACAAGTCTGACATGAAAATAACCTCAAGAAAAGGCATTTAGAGAATATGTGTGAGACCATCATGACAACTTGTTCTATGCATGTATTGCAAAGGGAAGAACCACCTAAAGATCTTTGATGAATTGCACCAATGTTCCATGTGGTAGCTTTATCTTATGCCTCCAATTTTGGTGTGATAAAATTTGAATATTTCTTGTGGGTCTGAAGAACAAAGTTCTCTAAGAGGAAAGTGATATGGCTCTTGAAGGTTAGGTGAAGCCTTAAAAAATAATAGTTTAGATTCAATATTTATTGTTATATATTATATCTACAATGTCCTTGTTGATGGCACGAAAGTAGAGGTCACAAATTTCCTAATAATCCATGTTAGGAATACTAGTAAAGGAAAATAATCAACTAAAAACCAATAATACAACTAGCCTGTGTGGAGATGTTGAAGGTGGACAAAGGTGTTGATCTGCGTAGGCATTGATCCAAATCAGAATTAACAAATCGCTAGTTAGAAATTTTTTTGAGACTAGGCTATCTTAGTCCAAAAAGGCAAAGGTGTTGATTTTTAGGTGAAGATGCCAATTAGCACAGATGCTAATGCACATGATAGGCATTGATTTGGAAATCTCTGCCAAAACTCAAGTTCTTTTGATCAAGTGCTTAGCCATCAAGGACACTTAGTCCAACCACTAGCTAACATACAGTCCTAATAACATCGAAGAGTGACCAAATCATCCTTCAGGCCTAGTAAAAAACATTTACATTCATTTTAGTGCACCAATAGAAATGTTCCTTTCATAACCATAACCATAAATAACATAATAGGAAAGTATTGGGAGCATAATAGAAGAAATACACATCATCTGGGTATGATACAAACATCAAAACCCATAAATCTCTACTACTATCTGAATCAACATTCCATTGATACATTACAATGGTATATTAAAATGTTTCCTTCAAGAGAGGGTCCAATAAATATTATTTCATGAATACATCTTGTTAGTGAACAGATTTTTCCCTTTGAAAAATAACAAGTAAAGACTCTTATACCCTGAATGCAGAAGGAAAAATGCACTAACAGTTGAGTGAGTTACTCACAACCACACTCTCTATTTTAAAGGAACAGCTACCTTATACAATGATCAATTTGTAATAACCTTTTATTAAGAAATAATTTATTTCAAGATACATTTTTGACCAGAAAGTATGAAAGGCTGCAATTCACATTCATCATAGATAAATGGCTAACTATTTTGAGATTTTAAGATCTTTAATATATCTGAGCCAACTGACTCGAATCTTAAACAAAAAAATAAATTAAGAATGGTCGATTCATAAAGATATCAAATCTTTGAAAAATATTACTGACTAAATTCTGAGATATACTTGCAAATTATGGTAATATACTCATCTAATTCCTACTGAAATCAAAATCATACACTTTAATAGACCAACTGATCAATGAAAATACCAAGATCTACTTATATAACCAACTGATAATATATTCATATATTCAGAATTCATAGTTTAACCACCATAGAAATAACTTAAACAAAATAGATAATATTGCAAAGTTTTCTTTCTAGAGAACCGACCCTCACTTGGTCATCAAAAATAACATATATAGCCACGCAGGGCTTGATTTAGTTTTCAATAACTAATTTCCCTAAAGATAGCAAAAACCCTTGAAAACAAAAAAAAAATAGAAAAACTATCAGAAAACTAATTGGTTGATAGGCCAATTCCAGCTCCATCATGTGCTTTGGTGGCATCTTTTGTTGTTTTCCACTCCTCAAATGCCGCAGAGAAGCTCTTCCTTAGTTCTTGATTCGATTTGGCAACTACCTCAAACCTCTGCAACCAAACATTCTTGAAATTCTGCATCTGTTGGGACTTGTCTTCAAATATTTTCATTTGTTCATAACCATAGACCACTACTGACTCCACATGAGCTAAAATTGAATGATCTTTCATCCCAATTTCTTTAGCAACTTTCAGTTTTTCCACCTTTTGATTGAAACAAGCAAGTACTTTGGTTATTTTACTACTATTTTCCAATCCAATGATTTTTCATGTACATTCATTTTGCGCATGCATGATCTCCCTTATACTAATCTATTTTTTAATTATCTGGGATGATTCCTCAATGGCTTGTTTATACAGTGCGCCTTCCCATTCCATATTCATCTTAACAATAAACAGTGAATTCTCATCGATCCCTAGCACTGCTTTTTCAGAGAGAAACTTGTTTATACCGTAGGTATAAACATCTTCCATGTCATGTAATTCAATCTCCAATTGCTCTTTTTCCTTTCTCCATAGGTCTACATCTTCTTCAACTATCTTTAATAATTGTTTAGATTTTTCCATCAAGCTATCAAAATCACAAGCAAATTTGGTAATTTCTTTGGTTACCTTATCCATTTAGATGAAGAAGGCCTTTGATATGAACCTGTCCTTGTGAACTTGATCTAGGAATTTCTGATTCTCTAGAGACTTGACATCTAGGTCAAATGGCACTATCGACAGTGGTTGAGGCATGGGATTATGAAGCTATTGAATGTATTTGGCCATTTCACAAAGATCCTGCTTCAGTCTCATCTTGTCTTTTGCATCCTTCTGTACACGATGGTTGATCTTTTTATTTGTTGAGTTCGGAATCTTCAAGTCGGTGGCCCTGGTGGACATTCCTAGATCTATCTTTTCCACATGAAAATCCTTCTCTGTGACTTCATCACTAGTTTAATCAGAATTTGGCTTGAAGATTTCTGCTATCCAGTGACCTATTTTAGCATCCACATCAACCATTGCTTCCACTTTCAGTTTCTTTCCTCGTGGAGTTTTTCCAAGATATTTTCTAACCAAATCTTCAACAGGGGTTGAGATAGGAACAATATTCCTTTTCTTGTTGACTGATAACTCTAGCCAGTTTGGGATTTTTGGTGTAGAATCATTTGTAGGAGTGTTTATTGACAGGTCTTGTTGACCTTTTCCTGTTGATTGAGTTTTTGAAGGACTGACTAGGCTCTTGTCCATTTTAAGTTTCTTTCAAGGCTGTGACTCGCTTCCTTTTTCCTCAAGTTAAATTACAATGCAGGGGACCATATCTATATTTTCCTTCCTTTTGCTCCTAGCTCTTGTGGTCTTTTAGATTCACCTGCAGGAAGCAATTTCTCAGTTTCGTTAGTAAGGGCAAAGGAAGTTGTGAGTTTTGAAATTCTTGTACTTTTCCTGGTTACTAAATTAGGAGTCTCTTGCTTCTTCTTCTCACTCATTTCTTTTAGCCATTTGTCTATTATTTTGAATAGTTCAGGAGAAATAGCACTCAAATCCTCTACTTCTTCTCTTCCCTAATCTACTTTTATGGCTATTGCTTCATTATTTTGTTCCATATGATCGGGTTCTGTCACATCTTCTTCATCATCAGTACCAAATCCTTTAATTTTAAAAGGGAGCCACAAGGTGACAATCTGGCTCAATGTAAACCTGGAATGTAGCCTCTTTACAACCTCAAACTCATCTATACAGTCCGCCCAAAAATTTTCTAACTCTAGATGATGTAGAAAAGTGGCATCTACTTTGAAATGATTTTCCATGAATTTATTGCTATCAAAATAGCTTCAACTTTGATAAGAAGGGAGATTGATCACCTTTATTTTGGCATCAAGGGAGGACATAGCATGTGTTAATCTAAAATGATAATGCCCTATATCAATAGGGAAGAAGGAACCTACTCCTCTCTTGGGTCTGAACTTCACTCCTACTTGGAGTATTTTCTTGCATATCTCTAACAGAATATATTTATCCAAGAAATATCATGGAAGCTTCATAGGTTCACCACTGAAACCTCCTACCCTCAAGTAACTAAAAGTGGGGAATTGAATAAAGAAACTGCTGTAAATTTTAATCAATTCCATAGCCTCTTCAGACATTCTATAATTTTCCTTTCCTCTCAGCTCAAAAACAAGCTTGGCTAGGAATGTATCTTGTACTCTTTGAAAATTCCCTGTATTTCTCTTCTTCTGTAAATAAGAATGATATTCATAGATATTCATATCATCTTTCCATGGTTCATGGGGAAAACCTTCCTAATTCCTGCTAATGGCTAAAACATAAAATAGATACAAAGACATATAGAAATTGGATGCCTCCACAGACTAGGATAACTCTTCATCAAGTCTTGTTGCTATTACCTTGGCCCAGTCAACATATTTTCCATCGCTCATAATGGTTTGGATGAAAATATACATCCAGTATTCCCACATAATATCATTAGGTTTACCTTTCAATCTATTTAACATGACCACAATGTCACGCACCTCCCTTATCAAATGATCCTTTTTTAGAGGTTTTGGAAACCTAGAACCCCCCCTCTCAGATTTCAATAACCAGTCTTTGGCTATGTTATTGCTATAATCTTTGAAATTAAGGTGAAATTCCTTCTTAGCCTTCTCAAATTCACACCAAACATAAGTTTCTATAGAAGGGATTCTTAGAGAAGCCATGAATACCTGTCTATTGATGGACACAAAAAATTCTCTAGAAGGAAGACAAATACATTTGTGAATCCTGTCATACCTATTTCTGCACTCCATTACCAATTCAGGGCACGGAGTCACCTTGGGAAAACCAACAGCCTCTAAAAGTCTGCTTTCTACAATCTTGATTGAAAGGGTTCCTGCCTCTGCATTCTTCAATCTTTGAACAATCTCTGTTATGTCTTCATTTACAAGAATTGTGTCTCACATCTCTGGTAAACAACTACTTATAGGAGAAAACTTGTTCTTCTTTACAAATGACGAAGATTACTTGAAACTCACCAGAGTTGTATGTTTTTTGCTTCCATAGAAAAACATTTAATGTGCTTCAACTCTGTATGTGCTTCCAACGGTTGTATGAAAATAGAAAAGGAAATTAGAGAAGATTTAATACACACATTTAATTTGCCCTTTTTTGGTAATCATGATTGCTTGCTGTGAATTAATGATTTTCGTGGTCATTCACTGGCCACTTCCAATCGCATTTATTTCCTCTTTGGGCAAGTTGTACTTCTGTTGAGCTGGCATTTATTTCCCACCTTTTCAAAAGTCGATCTCTTAAAGAAAAGTGAGATCCGACATGTGCCATGAGTATTGATCATTATTGCATTTTAGATTTTGAACCTTGAACCGTGAAGCGCAAAGTTCAAAGTTCATAATTCCATATGCCTTAGTCATATATTGATAAAATTATAGATGAGATAGACTAATGCATGATGCATGGGAAGATATTGAATTATGAACACAAAAAGAAGAAGTTCAAAGTTCAAGATTGTGAAAAATACTAACGCCAAAATGGGAAAAGACGTGGGTTGAGTATGCAAAGAGACAAGTGCATTTTGGAAAAGTGAACCTTGAACATTGAACCATGAGGTTCAAGATTCAAGATTCGATATTACATTGACACACAAAAATTTGGGTTATGGAACTTTGTCGATCGAAAGTAATGCTTACGGGGATGTAAAACAGAAAATGGGAAATTGAACTTTGAACTTTGAACTGTGAAGTTCAAAGTTCAAGATTCAATATGCACTTCAACATAATACATGATACTTGGAAAAATTTAATCATAAGGATTTTTGACCTGCAACACATATGATGATATCATCATATAATTACATCCATCTGATAGAATCCTAAATCATAATTCAATGTGTATAAACCAAGCTTAATACACAAGGGCCAAGAACACATTATCAATAGCATCATAAGGTCATGAGAGAAGGAATATACAATATGGAATAATAGAATATGCTAGACATTGTTAGGAATAGTCCCAAGAGATAATTGAGAGGGGGGGTGAATCATTTATCTACAAGATTCAATTCTTTTTCAATTAAGTATAGAATAACTTTAAACATAAACTTAACAGGATAACACAGAATTGAACAACACAATTTTGGTGACGGGGAAAACCAAATTATTTAAAAACCCCAATGGGAATTAGCACACATAAATAATTGTACTAGTTTATAATGATCATTTTTTGAAGATCTTGCAACCCTATTAGGAGTTGATCTTTACAATGCAATAAGTATAGAGACCTCGTCAAAGATCAGACCTTGTTAGGAGTCTTTTACAAGTAACCCTGTTAGGGGTGAGGACACACTGTCCAAGAGCTCACTACTCAAATGATGAAGGTTGCAACCTTCTGTAAGGCAGATATACACTATATCTAATAATGAACTATTTGAATAAACCTGTTGTCTTGATCAGTTCCAATGAATTGTAATCTTCTTCTGCTTTTTCACATAGATCTTCAACTTTTACTGTATAACTTTATACACTGGTCTGTCTTTTCTTTTTGAATTCATTTTCACATATTTGCAATCAAACTTGAACTTCTATTTTTATCTTCCCTAAGGATAAGGTCACGATGGCTATAAGAAACACTTCAGCAACTTCCTTGTCATCTTAAATAAGCACGCAATCAAAGTTAGGACCGCCAACTTAAGATGAGTGGATGCATCGCTTCACATAGTCAACTCTTCCAAATTAACTCAAACATCACGCTTCTGTTAAAACATGTTTAGCACCTTTGGATAATCATCATTAACTCATAACTAAACATGAATGTAAACATGCATATCCCAAAGATAGGTGCAACTCAAGCAACAATGTAAATATGTCAGCTTTTAACAGATAATCTCCAGAAACTGTAACTGCCAAAATAGATTAACATAACTCCACTAAAACTGCATATCTAAATCTGCATGTATGAACATTGTATCCAGAACATGTCTCCAACATAGATGTAAATGCACAAGGCTCTAGAATATCTATACTAATAGGACACTATTGTATATTATATGTTGTCATCAATGACAAACATACAATCAACTATTTGCACAGATGAAAATCTCCAACAATATCCCCCTTTAATATTGATGGTAACATATGATATGAAAAACACCATCAACCCAAAGTATCTTTCTTATTTTTACAATCTTCTCAATATCCTCATCAAAATCTCATCTTAACTATTGCATCTCTTTTTACTGTATTTTCACTTCTGTATACTCCCCCAGAGTATATGCTCCCCTTACTATATACTCCCCCTTTGACATCAATATAAAAGGGAACCAAAAGAAATTAAGCACAAGTACTACTCTAGAAGTAGAGTAGTCAACCATTCATCAGTCACCTAGGACTTATGCTCTTGCTACAAATTCTAATCAGACTCAAGAAAGGGAATTACTCCCAACTTCTCCCTGAGATACTCAAAAGTATCTTTTGATAAAGGTTTTGTAAAAATGTCTGCTAACTGTTCTTTAGTGCTCACATAATCCAACTTTACTTCTTTGTCTACAAATTTTTCTCTTAGAAAATGGTATTTTATCTCAATGTGTTTTGTCTTTGTGTGCATCACAAGGTTCTTTGACATATTGATAGTGCTAGTGTTATCACAGTGAATAACAATAGGATAATCAATCTAAATACCAAAGTCTTTAATCATCTGTTTGATCCAAACTATTGTTGAACAATTTAATGCTACTGTAACATACTCAGCTTTTGTTGTTGACTGAGAGATACAATTCTTCTTCTTTCTTGTCCAAGTAACCAACCTATCTCCAAGAAATACTACTCCTCCTGAAATACCATAAACCATATTCTATAGTCCCCTTTAAATATCTGAATATCCTTTTTATTTCCATTAGGTGATTTTGTTTGGGTTCAGCTACAAATCTTCCAACAATGCCAACTGCATTAGAAATATCTGGTCTAGATTGAGTAAGATATATGAGTTTTCCAATCATAGACTTGTATAATGTCTTGTCAACTACTGTGGAGTCATCTTCTTTAGAAAGATTGCTTCCTGTTATCATGGGGGTGCTTACTGGTTTGCAATCTTCCATTTTGAAAGTCTTCAATATCTCCTTCACATACTTAGACTGATTTATGAATATGCCTTTGTCTATTTGTTTTACATTTAATCCCAAAAAATATTTGATAGGTCCAATCATGCTCATTTCAAACTCACTTTGCATCTCTTTGGCGAATTCTGCACTAATCTTGTCATTACCTCCAAAGATAATGTCATCAACAAAGATAACAACAAGTAGTAGTCCATCAGGTGTCTCTCTCATGAATAAGTTGCAATCTGTTGCTCCCTTTTTGAATCCAATCTTTGTCAAGTAGCCATCAAGTCTCTCATACCAATCTCTTGGCATCTATTTAAGTCCATAAAGTGCTTTCTTTAGTCTGCATACCATGTCTGGTTTGTCTCATAAATTAAATCCTTCAAGTTTTTCTATGTAAACTTCTTCCTTCAAGTCACCATTTAGAAAATCTTACTTGACATCCATTTGATATACTTTAAATTTTTTGAATGTTTTATAGAAAAAAAACAAATTGATATATTCTAGTCTTCTCACAGGGGAAAATGTGTCAATGTAGTCTATTCCTTCTCTCTGTGCATATCCTTTACATACCAGTCTTTCTTTGTTTCTTACCACTGTACCTTCTTCATTCATCTTATTTTTGAATATCCACTTTGTTCCAATCACATTTTTATCACAAGGTCTAGGAACCAGTTCCCATGTATCATTCTTGATTATCTAATCTAATTCTTCTTTCATAGCTTTATTCCAATCTGAATCATTGGATGCATCTTCAACACTTAAAGGTTCAATTTGTGAAAGTAAACATACCTCTTCATCAACTGTTAAACCTTTTTCTTTAGATCTTGTCAAAAATCTACTGCTCTGATCTCCAATGATATCTTCCTTTGAATGGTATCTAGTTGTGAATTTTGGAGCTTTAGGTATGACATCTTTATCTATAATGTGTGATTCATCTTTGCGTGTTTCAGGGTCATTGCATGATACATCAATACAATCAAACATTTCTTCAATAATTTTTTCTTTACTGCTAGGCTTGGGTTCATCTTCAATCATAGATGCACAATCATAGTATCTTTCTTGAATCATGAACTTCTCATCAATCTTCACATGTGCACTTTCAATTATCTTCTTTAATTTCAAGTTAAAACATCTATATGCTTTGCTATTAGTAGAGTAACCAAGGAAAATACCTTCATCACTTCTGGCATCAAACTTACCAACACCATCATCTCTCTTGATGTAGCATTTTCTTCCTCCATTCTGAAGTATTTTACTATAGGTACATTACCAAACCAAATTTCATAAGGTGTCTTATCTGTGCTTGGCCTTAGTTGTATTCTGTTGATAGTATAGATTGTTGTATTGACTGCATCTCTCCAATAGGTGTGTGCAACTTTTCCTTCTATCATGATAGTGTGCGTTGTGTCAAGTATGATCCTATTTCTTCTTTCTACAATTCCATTTTGTTGAGGGCTTCTAGAAGCACTCAACTGCCTTTTGATCTCATGTTCTTCACAATACTCATAAAACTGGTCAGAGGTGAATTCTCCTCCTCTATCTAATCTCAGACATTTTAGTTTTAATCTAGACTCATTTTCAACTTTAGCTTTGAATATTTTGAACTTCTCAAAAGCTTCAGACTTATCCTTTAAGAACGCAACCCACATCATCCTTGAAAAATCATCAAAAAACAAAATAAATTACCTTTCTCCATAGTATGATCTTGTTTGAGTAGGACCACATAAGTCTGTATGCACTAGATCCAATTTGTTTTCTGTTGAGTTCTGCTTGATTCTGAATCAGCTTCTTACATGCTTTCCCATCACACATTCCCTGCACATAGTATCAACTGGTCTTGCAATACTAGGAAGGTCTCTTACTTCCTTTACATTTCTTATCTTTACTATGTTGTCAAAATTTATGTGACAAAGTCTTTTGTGCCATAGCCAACTGTCATCTACTTTTGCAACAAAACAACTTACTTTTGAATTGAGCTAAAAGACATTACCTTTAGTCTTAGAGCCTAATGCAATCATATCTCCTTGTTTTTTATTAATAATGCACTTGTTGTCTTTGAATTCCAACTGATATCCTTTGTCAAGCAATTGTCCAACACTTAGTAGGTTATGATGTAAACCATCAACATAAAGAACATCATTTGTCTTGTTCTTTCCATCTAAGGTAATATAACCTCTGCCTATGATAGGTTTGGGAGTGTTATCTCCAAATCTAACCATACCACCTTTGTACTTGTCCAAATGTACAAATCTATCTTTGTCTCTTGTCATGTGATGTGAGAATATGTTGTCAATGATCCAGTCAATTCTAATGTCTGCTTTGGAAACTAATGCTAACTCCTGTGCTTTCTTTTCATCTTCATTGTCCATTTCTTCAAGCATTTTATCAATATCTTTAATGGCAATGAATCCAATTTCATCTTCTCCTAAGTCATCATCACTTACACCATCTTCAGCATGATATCATTCCTTAGTATATTTGGGCTTGTAATCTGATCTGAACTTCTTGACTCTTGTAGGACAATTAGATGCAAAATGGCCAACTTTGTTGCATGAAAAACATTTGAATGGTAGTCGTCCTTCATATTTTCCTTTACCTTTTCTTTCTTTCTTGGCAATCATAGAAATGATTTCTTCTAGTTCTGTATCCACTTCTTCTTTCTCTTTATTACTAGAGTTGCTCAAGGATTTCTTACTATGGACTGAGGCTTAGAAAGTTGTTTCACTTTTAGGTTCTGTCTTCAATCTTGATATCTCGAATGCAGAGATTTTGTTGATCAAAGTCTCTCTCTTGAAGTCTTTTGAAAATTGCATAGTCTCATCTAAGATATTGATCTTGCTCTCATAGTTTGTTGTCAATGTAGTCATTAGTTTTTCCATTATGTCTTCCTCTGAAATTTCTCCACCATTGTTTCCGATTCCTGAAATTGCTTCATTAATCCTCTGATTGTAATCTCTGATGTTCTCTTCAGGTAGCATCTCTAAGTTGTTATACTTATTTTTCCATATCTTTCTCCGTGCATTTTTTGCTTGAATATCTCCTTCAAAAATATCTTCTAAATATTTCCATATAGTGTAGGATTTGTCTACTTTCTTAATCTCAGAGAATTCACTATCAGATAATGCACTTATAAGGGCTTCCTTGGCAATTGCATTAGTGGTGAATACATCCTTTTGTTTATTAGTAGCATCATATTTTTCAGTCTTTCAGAGAGGGAACAACAACTTCTTGTGTGGCTATTTCAAAAATATCAAAACCAACGCACTGTAGATGTGTTATCATTTTGTTCTTCCAATCAAGATAATTCTCTCCATCAAACTTAGGACTCTCTTTTCTGAAGTATGCCATCTGATCTACCTTAAGTTGTTAAGGTTTCTCTCAAAGGCACTTTGCTTTGATACCAATTGTTAAGAATAGTCCCAAGAGATAATTGAGAGGGGGGGTGAATCAGTTATCTACAAGATTCAATTATTTTTCAATTAAGTATAGAATAACTTTAAACATAAACTTAACAGGATAGCACAGAATTGAACAACACAACTTTGGTGACGGGGAAAACCAAATTAGGTAAAAACCCCGATGGGAATTAGCACCCACAAATAACTATACTAGTTTATAAT
Organism: Thuja plicata; assembly: GCA_018584345.1. NCBI lineage: Eukaryota > Viridiplantae > Streptophyta > Pinopsida > Cupressales > Cupressaceae > Thuja > Thuja plicata. The sequence continues at coordinate 651,354 of MU225838.1, forward strand.
GATCCTTGTTAGAAGATCTTGCAACCCTGTTAGGAGTTGATCTTTACAATGCAATAAGTATAGAGACCTGGTCAAAGGTTGGACCCTGTTAGGAGTCTTTTACAAGTAACCCTATTAGGGGTGAGGACACACTGTCCAAGAGCTCACTGCTCAAATGATGAATGTTGCAACCTTCTGTAAGGTAGATATACACTATATCTGATAATGAACTATTTGAATAGACCTGCTATCTTGATCAGTTCCAATGAATTGTAATCTTCTTCTACTTCTTCACATAGATCTTCAACTTTTACTATCTAACATTCTGCACTGGTATGTATTTTATTTTTCACTTCATTTTCACATCTTTGCAATCACAATTGAACTGCTATTTGTATCTTCCCCAATGATAAGGTCATGATGGATGTAGGAAACACTTCAGCAACTTCCTTGTTGGCTTAACTAAGCACGCAATCAAAGTTAGGACCGCACAACTCAAGATAAGTGGATGCGTCGCTTCACATAGTCAGCTCTACCAAATTAACTCAAACATCACGCTTCTGTTAAAACATGTTTAGCGCCTTTGGATAATCATCATTAACTCATAACTAAGCATGAATGTAAATACGCGTATCCTGAAGATAGGCGCAACTCAAGCAACAATGTAAATATGTCAACTTTTAACAGATAATCTCCAAAAACTATAACTACCAAAACAGATTAACATAACTCCACTGAAACTGCATATCTAAATCTGTGTGTATGAACATTGCATCCAGAACATGTCTCCAACATAGATGTAAATGCACAAGGCTCCAAAATATTTGTACTGATAGGACACTGTTGTATATCATATGTTGTCATCAATGACAAACATACAATAAACTATTTGCACAGAAGCAAATCTCCAACAACATCAATCAAAGATCAAGATCATTCAATAACAATATAAATGGATAAACTCTACATACTACTCATGATAGCATCATTGATCCATTGAAAGAGGTACAAAGTCATCACATGAGTATATGATATAATGGCCCACCAAGAAACTCTTAGAATGAAGGATAAAACATCCATAGATTTTTTTTAACAATAACATGTCATTTTCATAGCATAAAAACAAACATAAACATAAACATGATGCTTGTTACGCGATCTTGCACAAACAAAATTCTACAAGAACTTCCAAGGGTTCCATTACAACCGAAATACACACTCAAAATGGAATGCACAAATTCATGAGATTGCCCAAAAAATACTCAGACAAAGTCTAACAAGCTACAAGAGGCCAAGCCAACACTAACTCATGACTACTAATAGAGGATATAGTATCAAGCATTAGAAAACATATACAAAGAGATTTTTTTTAATACCAAAATAAAGTGTTCCTATGATGATTAATCGTGTGATTTCATTGCCTTAAAACCATTGCAGACCAATAAGAACCATCATAAATTAGGAGACAAACATGAAGCAACCCAAGAAATACAAGGTAGCTAATTAAGAAAGAAATTGGACGGAGACGCCAAAGTAGGCAGAGACATCAGACTACACATGAGTTGATCCCCAAATACATACATCGATCTAAAGACTAGTAAAATTCTAAGACAAAAAAGTCTCAAACCAGAGAGATAGAGATGTCACTCTACAGGTGGAGACGTCGATCAAAATATTGGAACTGTATAAATTTGGCTAAGTATTTGAATTTTTCCTTCAAGATTGGTATTAGAATGCATCTCCTTGCAAAAAAAATCATTTGTCAAGTGATTGAGGTTTGCAATCAAGCTGGAAGTCAAAAATTCATGAGGTCCAAGTTGGTTTTTCTTATTGGTTTGTGTGTTATGTCGTGGCAGTTAGCTAGAGTCAAATATTCTTCTTATGTTTTATCGCTTGTTCGCAAGTCTTATTTGGTCAAAGGGTTTATTCATGTGAACTAGTGATGTCTTTTAAACACTTGGGAATAAGGTCGCAAGATTACAAAATATTAAGTCTAAATGGTTGTGATCTTGCGAAAGTGTTAAGTTATTAGTATCACAAGGCTTTTTTCATGTTATATCAAATAGTTGTGATGTTGCGCTAATAGTTAAGCTAAGTCATGTGTGCAAGGTCATGGGTTTGAAGTCAGGTTATTAAATTTTTTTGTGACCTTAGAATGAGATTAGTGTGGTGATTAATTTATAGCATTCACATGATCACATGACAAGTAATGGTTAAGTGTTAACGATTGTGATCATGTGATAGTGTCTATTAGTGGTTAATTTTGTGTTTGTCGCAAGTTCATGAGCATCTTTTAGGGTTAAATCTTTGAAGTGTGAAAAAGTACACAGGTGTGACATGTCCTAAGTTTTTGAAACTAACTAACATTTTATGTAGGGACCACAAGATTTCAAGTATTTTTATAAAGATTTAAATTTTGTTGTGATGGTGTGAGATTGTGACATGTGTACCATGTTGGTATAAATAAAGAAAAGCCTTGTCATAACATTGTAAAGGTTTTAAAAGGATATATCATTTTGTTGCAATGATGTGAGATACTACCACATGTCTGAGGTGAAATGATCGATGGTTAGTGTGAGTTTGTGGGTTTCCTTTTGTTAGGATTAGAAGACAGAAATCTAATAGTTACATGCAAATAAAACCATTAATGCAAAGGAATAAAGCAAACATAAGTAGAATAAGAAGACACGGATTTAATGTGGTTCACCCAATCCTAGGCTACATCCACCAAATAAAGAGTCCAATATTATTATCCAGTAATCTCAATAGATTACAACCAGCGATCCCTAGCTCAATTCTGTAGCAAATGCTACAATATATCTTCACTCTAACAAGCCATAACCCTAACACTATTTTTCTTATAGAAAAACCCTAACACTAAAAATTGCTTGACGGTTCAACCTAGGGAAATGTTTAATGATTCAACCTAGGGAAATGTTTAATGAGTCAACCCAAAAAAATGCTTGACGAGTTAACCAAAGAATATCCATGAATTGCAGAAAAGTGTATAGTACTTGCCTTATCAGTCACCACAAGTCAAAAATCTCCCACTTGGAGTCTAATCAGGCACTACACTAAACAATCTCCCACTTGCAGAGTGATCCTATAGCAATATTGCTACCCATGTAGCTCCCACTAGAAATAAGCACCCTGAACTCTATTGTTCTATTTTTCCCAATTCTTCCATGAAGGATTGCAGCCATATCATCTCTTTGCTTGCCTCTATTGTAGCTACATACTCAACCTCTGTGGTGGCTAAAGAAACCACCTCTTTCATCCTAGAGATCCAACTCACCATTGTCCCACTGACAGTAAAAACATATCTTGTTGTACTCCACCTAATTTCAATGTCTCCTGCCAAATATGAGTCAACATAGCCTTGTAAATCAGTACTAGAGCCCCCAAAACATAAACATTTGTTGGATGTACCTCTCAAGTATGTGAGAATTTTTTTTACCTCTTTCCAATGTTCAACTCCAAGATGACTCATATATTTGATAACAACTCCAGCTGTATGTGCAATATCAAGTCTAGTGCATACCATGGCATACATTAAACTACCTACAACTGAAGAATAGGGTACCTTGGAAATTTTTGTTAGAATAATTGAAAGGGGGGGTGAATTAGTGGCCTCAAAAATATTCCTATAAATCAACCCAAAAACTTAGTACCACAATATTGATCCTCTAGTTATCTTTAGTCCTACAAGATGAATGCCTTCAAACAATCTTAACAAATAAATACTACTCAGAGTTCATTGTTAAACCTTATTCTTACTGTTTACAAATTAGCAGTCTTTCATTTACCAAAATACAGTAAATAACTTAGTGTATACCAATCAGTCCAGATTTAGTTATGTGTAATGCAAAATACTAAAGTAATGACTCATAAACACATTGACACATAGATTTTTAACGTGGAAACCCTATTAAGGAAAAAACCACTTGGGGCCGGTAACCCAAAATTTTCACTCTTCTAAAGTGAGCTCAGTGAAGAGCCAACCCTGTTAAAGGTTACAAACACACTGTTAGGTGTGACCTTGTTAGAGGATTTAAATAGAATTGTTTTTCACTTGATATCTGTTATCTCTATGCTACCTTTTATGACCAAACCTAGTGTAGTTTGTCAAATGGTATCTAGCATCTCATGCTATCTTCGTGAAGAAACTTTTTGATACTCCTTGGTATGTATCTCAATATAGAAAGGATTGTTAAGTCCTATTCAGTTAAGAGACTTTTTGATTCAATGGTTAAACTGAAGCAGTAAATGATTTGTTCACATATACAACTATACTTTGTATATTTTTAGATCTATTGTAAGCTCATTATACCTTTGTGATCAATGTATCTTTTCAATATCTTTGCTCCACTTCTTTCTACTTGGTGATGTTGTGCTTCTTTGTTGCTCATTGTCTACAGAAATATTTAGCTCTTTCCTCAGCTTGATTGATCAGGACTAAATGAAGTTGTTCTTCATCAGTTTCTCTCCAGCATCCTCTTTCTCTATTCACTCCCCTAATTCATAATGAATTAGATTGTCTCTTTATAGACATGATATCACCATTTCTAAGTTCTTTATTTTCTTGTTCTTGGCGTGATCCGCAATTTTAGCCAATCTTTCTTTAAAGCTTTACTTCAGTTTTATCCTATGGATTTCTCCTTGAAAAATATAATAAAACTGATTTAAATCTTTCACTTATCTCTGGCTTTAATTTGTTGATGAAAAAAATGATAACAACTAGTTAACTCTATCTTTAGCTCTTTCTAGCTAAGTCTTTTGTCATTTTTGAACTTCAATTCCTTTCGGTGTTCAACTCTTTGATGGCTTCAGTCAACACTTCAGTTCTCCTCGGGCATCTCTGTCGGGGTTGTCTTTCCATCGAGGTTGTCTATATGTCGGGCATCACTGTGAAGTTCTGCTCGTCGATAATGCTTGTCAGGTTTCTTTCTCGGGCATCATTGTGACTTTACTTTTGGGTTTCTCTTTTCATCGAGGTGCACTACCCGTCGGTGCTTGTTGTCAATTAGTGAATGCTGATCTTTTATACATTACTTAAAGCATAACCTTTATCATTCTGATTCTCTGAAGTCTTTGACACTTTGTATATAACCAATCATATTATATAAAGTTGACATCAATGACAATACAATCCATTAACTAATTTAATGTCTTGCATTATCTTTCCTACATTTCGAGGATCAACTTAGCATCTTGAAATATTCAATCAGTTATGGTTCATGAATATTTTCCTCCCCCTCTTGTGTCTTAGGACAAATCTCCTTAGTCAATTTCAAATGACTAGGCAAAGGTGTACTGGCAAATTTTGTGTTCTCCATGGATAATCTCTGCAACACCTTTACAACATAATCAGCATGAGATAGAGTCAATTTTTTGTTCTTCCTATCTTTGAAAATTTTTATACCAAGGATTTGTTTTTCTGCCTTGAAATCCTTCATAGCAAATGATTTTGATAACTGTTATTTTAACTCTCTTATGTGATCCATGTTAGACCTAGCTACAAGCATTCCATCAACATATAAACATAAAATAATGTAGCTATCATTATCTGACCTCTTAAAATAAACAAAATGGTCAGAATTACACCTATTGAGACTGTGCTCAGCCATAAAACTATCCAATTTTAAGTACCATTACCAAGGTGCTTGTTTCAAGCCATATAAACTCTTCTTTAATCTGCACACTAATTTATCCTTACCTATGACCTCAGATTCTTGGGGTTGTTCCATATATATCTCCTCCTCCAGATCACCATGGAGAAAGGCATTTTTCACATCAAGTTTTTCCAAATGCAAATCTTCAGCAGTCACAATACTTAAAGTAGTATGAATAGAAGTCATTTTTACAATGGGAGAAAAGATCTCATCAAAATCAATGCATTTTTTTGTGCAAATCCCTTGACAAAAAACCTGGATTTGAATATTTTCTTACCTTCATCCTCCTCTTTCAGCCTATAAACCCATTTGTTTTGTAAATCATTTTTACCTCCAGGAAACTTGCATAATTCCTAGGTCTGATTTTTCAACAAGGAGTCCATTTCTTCTGTCATTCCATCCTACCACTGAACCTTGGTATCCAGTTGCATAGCTTCATCATAACATTCTATTTCACCAGTGTCGGTCAATAAAATAGAATACAAAGAGGGAGAAAACCTATCAAGAGGTCTACTTAACCTTGAAGATCGTCTAAAATTCACTAGAGTTGGTGGTATTTCTTATTATTTTTGTTGTTTTGAATCATGAGGAACCACTGGAACATCAACTTTAGGAGTATCATCCAGCACTACATAATCATTTTCTTTCTTCTCATGCTTTCGCAACTAATCTTTGTTCAACACTTTCTCATTGAATATGACATCCCCACTTCTCACAATTTTATGATTCTCAAAATCCCAAATTCTATATCCTAACTCATCAATTTCATATCCAAAAAATACACATTTCTTTGATTTAGCTTCCATCTTGGTTCTATTTTCAAAATCTATATAAGCAAATGCTTCACAACCGAAGGTTCTGACAAAATAATAACTTGCCTTCTTAATTGTCCATGCTTCCTCTAGAATTCCACAACCCAAAGGAGTAGAGGGGCCTCTATAAACTAAATAAATAGTATTTTTTATATCCTCTTCCCACATGTTTAAGGGCATCCCAGCATACAACCTCATAGTCCTTGCACGCTCCATTATTGTCATGTTCATGCATTCAGCCACTCCATTTTCTTGTGAAGTCCTTGGAACTATTTTTTGCCTACGAATACCATTAGAGTAACAATAATATTAAAATTATTTACTGCAATACTCACCACCATTATCAGATCTAAGAAATTTTAGTCTTTTACCAGTCTCATTCTCAACCAAGCTTTTCCATTTTTTTAAAGATTCAAATACATCACATTTCTTCTTGAGGAAATAAATCCATAATTTCCTAGTTTCATCATCAATGAATGTAACATAATATAGATAGACACCAAGGGAAGATACCTAAGCTAGTCCCCATACATCTGTATGCACAAGCTCTAATTTCTCATCTTTCATTTCCTTCCCACTCTTCAGAAAACTAACTATCTTTTGTTTTCCATACACACAACTTTCACAGAAATACATATTGACACATTTTAGAACTAGTAAAACTTTCTTGAGTGAATTAATATACCTTTTTCACTCATGTTCCCAAGTCTATTGTGTCATAGTGTTATTTTAGATTCCATAGCAATAGTTTCATGCTCTACCTTCTCAACTGCAGCAATTGTTCTTGAACATTGACTTTTCTCTGTAACAATTAAAGTAGAAGGAACAATATGACTTGTACAAATATAGAAGGTGCCTACTTTTAGACCTTTTTCTACTACTAAGGAACCTTTTAAAACCTTCCAATTTTTATCATTAAAAGTAATTGTGCAACCTTCATCGCATAGCTGCCCTACTGAAACTAAATTCTTTCTCATCCATGGAATGTGCCTTACCTCTTGTAGTAGCCAAGGATTCCCATTATACATCTTAACCTTAATTCTTCCCTTCCCAACAATCTGAAAGGTTTCATTATCTCCCAATAAAATAGCCCAAAATCCCCTTGGACATAATCAAGAAAATAAATTCTATGGGGCATAGCATGAAATGAGGCCCCTGAATCTAGAACCCATGAATCATCAACATTTTCAAGGGAAAGATTCAAAACATCCTCTTTAGATTTATTACTTACCACATTTGCCTCCTTTTTTCCTTCTTGTTTGTCTCCTTTATTTTTCTTAGACCAGCAATCTTTCTTCTTATGAACCAGTTTCCCATAGTACCAGCAATCATTTGGTGCTCTTGATTGAGACCTCTTTCCCTTTGATTTTCCTCGTGATTTCCCATGATTTCCATAATTGTTTCCTCTATCTCTTAGTCTACCTCTACTTTCTGCATTCAACACAATACCTGATGTGGATCCACATGATATTTTCCTACGTATTTCCTCACTCATAGTAACACCAACAACATCATCAAATTTTAGGGTATTTGAACTAGAAACAGAGTTACTAATAACTATTACCAAGCCATTCCATCTTTCAGGAAAAGTACCCAAAATCAAAAGAGCCCTAATTTCTTCATCAAAATTGACATTAATAGAAGATAATTGACTAGTAACTATATTAAACTCGTTTAAATGATCATCAATAGACCCACCTTCTACCATCTTCATATTAAATAAATGCTTCATAAGAAAAATCTTACTCGAAGCAGAAGGCTTTTCATATAACTTCGCTAGGGTAAACATCAACTCTTCAATTGTCTTTGCTTTTGTAATATTAAATGTCAGTGATTGTGCCAGGCATAAAAAAATACTACCAAGTTCCTTCCTATCCAAAATATCCCAATCCTCATCAGAAATTCATGTCGATTGCTTGAATTTTCCTTCCAATGGTCGCCATAAATCCTTCTCATAGAGATATTCCTCTATTTGAATTTTCCATAACTGAAAGTTCTGCCCATTAAAATTCTCAACCTTTAGCTTACCCTCATCTACCATTACTCTCACTCAACCATGAGACCTTCCTACTGAGGATAACTGAAAATAACCCACTCTAATACCACTTTTTAGGATTAGAAGACATAAATCTAATATTTACATGCAAATATAACCAATAATGCAAAGGAATAAAGCACACATAAGTAGAACAAGAAGACATAGATTTAACGTGGTTCACCCAATCCTGGGCTACGTCCACCAAATAGAGAGTCCAATATTATTATCTAGTAATTTCAATATATTACAACCAGTGATCTCTTACAGCTCAATACTGCTAAAAATGCTACAATACATCTTCACTCTAACAAGCCATAACCCTAACACTATTTTTCTTATAGAAAACCCTAACCCTAAAACTTGCTTGACGGGTCAACCTAGGGAAATGTTTGACAAGTGAACCTGGGGAAATGGTTGATGAGTCAACCCAAAAAATGCTTGGTGAGTTAACCAAAAAAAATATTCCACAAATTGCAAAAAAGTGTATAGTACTTTCCTTATTAGTCACCACAACTCAACACCTTTGCCTTAATATTTAAAGGTTGTGATCATGCGAAGATATTTTGAGATGACCACTAGTGTGAAATCTCAGGTTAATAATGAAGTTTCATTTGAAGGTTGTGATTATGCAGAATGACTATTATGGCTTAGTGCAAGTTTGCGAGGTATAATAAAAGTTGTAATTTGGTGAAGCGAAGTCGTGCTAAGTTGGCATATAAAATTTGTGGATAGTTGACTTAGGTTGAAAGGAGACAAGTGGGGTCTAGACCAATGTTTTTATTACATGTGGGATAGTTTAGTGCCATGCTGGAATTATTTCAAAATTGTTTTAAACGGGTGTAGGGTTATGAACTCCAGCTTGATGATTTGACTATTTTCTTCCATGGCTAATCTGAGTTATTTTGTATGCATGACATTAATGTCGAGTTGATAGATAGATAGTTTATGCACGGAAAATCTTTAAAGTTGCATACAAAGCCATAATTTGGATATAAAATCTTGAGTCTTTGATTTATGTGTGACAGCAAAAGAACATTTGGTTTGATAATTCATTTATTTTTAGAGAAGTGTGTGTGCTACTGAATATTTTTTGCTTGGTAATAGAAGTTGTTATTTCACAGAGATGGAAGAACCAAGTACTTCCACCAGGTCAGCAGCTGCGGGGAAATAGAAGAAATATAATTTTTTTGAGGAATGGGTGTAATTTCTACCTAGGACATCAAATGTATTATCAAAAAATGAGCAGGCATAGAGGGATACATGTTTTAAATGTAAGAACCTAGATACTCCTAGTTTTACCGGTTCTTCTTTGTTTTTACTCTTTTTCAATAACAAAGTGAAGGAAGTCTCTATGTGTAATCCTTGGGTTCTAAATATGGAAAAATTGATAGTCTCTGATGTTTTTGTGGATGCTTCCCTAGTTAAAGCATTACCAAAATGTTATTTTCCACTCACCAAATGTATTAGAAAGAAGAATAAAATTGCATTGGTCAGAATTGACAAGGCTAGCTTTATGGAGGCGTTTGGTATCATTGGAGCTATGAGTGTTGATATAGACTTAGATGAACAAAAAAGAAAATATAGCTTGCATAAAGGTGTATTGAAAAAGAATGCAATTCCTATGTTTATGCCTAGAGATGGGAGGAAATAGTGCCAATTTCATATAATGTTAATGAACCATATGATATGGATACCTTCCATAATTATCTCAATTACATTGTGTATGGTTTGTGTAAGGTTTTGGGAGCAGATGGAGAAAAAGTAGTGACAGAAGATATGTTGATGTTAGCTATGGACATTCATCACCCACATGTGAATAAAGAGTATGATTATGTGGGCTCCATTATCAACAGAATTCACAATGATCTAGTTGTTATTCAAAGAAATCCTTCTAAAATTAATTTCAAACATTACTCAATTATGATGCATCTCATATTTTTTTACAATGCTGACTATATAGATAAGGAGTTGATATTGATGAAGGAATACATGGGCATGCAGATGGCAGTACAACTTTGGACAAGGGAATGGGAAAGTACTACCTATTCTTCTTCTTTCTTACATTTTGAAAATTGAAATGTGAATCATATTAGGAATATGTTAGGTGCAAGAGGATATGATTCCTCTCGAGCTTAAAAGAACTATCAGACCTTTGCATGTTAATAGTCAGGGGCCCATTAGGGATAACTAGGGAGATGCCTTTTTGTTTGAAAGTTTTACTATTATTAGAGTTTTTGGGTGCCCTCTACCACCTCATATATTGCCAAAATATGTCCCTATCAGGGTGGGTATAATTGAATTCATTTGGAAATTGATATTAGTTGATAAGGAATATTTAGATCCCAGAAGAAGCAAGGCACCTTCTTACCTAGATTGTGTGAGGTAGGTGATTTTACAATAGGTAAATGGGCCTTGGATCCTATGAATGATTATTTAAGACATTGTAGATTGTATACTACCAAATTGAGATTATGTGATCCTGAGGGATTCATGAGCAACACTTTGAAGGAAATGGCAGGTGTTACTTTTCCAATTCATGAGCCTTTAGCTAAGGAGGATATCATAAGAAATAAAGTTGTCACTAATGAATTTATTGAGAAAAGGAGGAGGTGGAATGATATCTAGAGAGTTGAAAGAGAATTCAAGGAAGTTGATCCTTCTTTCCCTAGTTTTTACCATGAACTTGGCTATTGGGATAGATTGTAGACTTTTCTTGAAAAATATTATGAAATTATGGAAAAGATGCCTGATGTTCCTGATGGAGCTAATGCCAAGGTTAATCCTAGATATGTAGAAATATCATAGGGAGATGTGCCTCTAGAAAAGGAGTTTATTGAGATTATGGAGGAAGGTGATGAGGCTGGGTCTTCACAAAGGCCATAAATTAAAAGACAAAAGGTTGAACATGTTGTCATGATAATGAAGGATGTTTCCAAGGCAATAATCACTGAGAAGAGGCCTTATTTCCATGAGTTGAGACAAACATTGAGATATGTTGAAAAGCCACCTGAGGGTGAAGAGACTGGAGAATCAAATTTAGCATTAATTTCATAGATGGATGACAGGTTATTTCTCTCCAATATGTTTCTGCAGGATGATGATTTAATCCAAACAGATGAGTTCAAAAGTTTTCTGTTTAAATTGAAGGAAAATGAGTAAAGTTGAACTTGGGGCTAGAGGATGACACTGATGAGAAGAAAGAAAAGTTAGTGCTGGCACTACAAGAGTATGATCCTAATAATCATGCACTTATTATGGCACAGGCAAGGGAACTTGTAAAAAGAAGTGAAATGCTTGTAATTCCTCGATGGGATATGCAATCCTCTTTTGTAATTGATCAGATAAGGAGATATCCTGATCTAATTTTCAAATCTGAAGTTGAAGTTGGTGAGTTTATTAGAGGCTCTAGTTTTGATCCAAAGAGTAAAACATTGGCTATCTGGTCACTTGCACCTACTACATAGAAGTCGAGGCTTATTGATATACAAGATAACAGACAGGGTGACAAACTTATCTGGAGTATCAAAAATATGAGTAATAGAGAGATTGATGACCTTCTAACTCATGTGTCATTTTTCAATCAAGCCAAAGTTCAAGACTTAGAGATAAGAGCTACAGAGAAATATACTAGTCTGATCAGGATTTCAAAGTAGTATGAATGGAAAATTATGCTTAATGTATATATTAAATGTGGCCTTGTTATTCAACCATACACTTCAACATAGTCCTTATTCATCAGCCACATACAGAAGTGAATATGATTTATTCATCCTGCATGCCTATATGATTCAACCTGTTGCCTCCTATCCAAACGGGGTTTTGAATGGCTCTCAAAACAAGAGTCTCACAACCTACACCAATCCAAGAATGAAGGATTTTTCTCCATGAATGCAATGTAATGTAATGCAAGATTAATCTAAGAACATGAAAGATGCAAGATTAATCTAAATGAAATTAAACTAAGACATGATAAGAAATATGA
>MU225838.1:669850-682378 GCA_018584345.1 Thuja plicata
AAAATCATCATGAGACTCTTGAGATGTGTGACTTTGGTCAACCATTGGATAAGGATGGATGGTGTCTTGATCTTGATCATTGCTGATATTTGTTTCTTCACACATTGGATTTCCCTCTTGACATGGAACCACTTCTATGGATGAGGTGGGAGTTTTGATCTGCATGAGGGATTCTTGAAAGGCTAATGGAGTATCATTTTGAGTGGGCATGATAAGCATTGAAGCACATGGAAGCTAGGGGTCTATGATCTTTAGAGCCTGAGAAAGGCTTGCATCTGTATGTTGATTAGCTTGGATCTCTTTTAGAGGTAGTCATTGAGAGTAAACATGGTCATCATTAGGCTCAGTTATTGATAGAGATGGGGAAGCTTTAGGAGATGGAGGAATAGTGGTAGAAGTAGATGGGATATACAAACCATTACTAGACATGGATTCCTGATATTGATCATGCTTGAGATTAGTATCTTCACTAGATGATTCATTAGGATTTTCCACTTTGATTATGCCATCATCTATGAGATCTTGGATTTTATGTTTCAACTCCATGCAAGATGAAGTAGTATGCTCATTGTGTTGATGATATGTGTTGGAGATTTACTTCTGGCAGCTAGTTGATTGTATGTTTGTCATTGATGACAACATATAATATACAGCAGTGATCTGTATGTACTTATCAAAATGATGATATCAAGCCTTGTTTTATTCTATTCATGTTGTAGACATTTTGGTGATGTTTTGTTCATGCACACAGACTCAGATATGAAGTTTCAGTTATGTTGTGTAATTTTTTTATGTGGCAGTTACAGTTTCGAATATGTGTTTGTACAGAGCCGATGTTTTGCATTGGTTCTTGAGTTGCGCCTATCTTTAGAATATGTGTGTGTATATTCAAGATTGTTTATGAGTTCAAGATAGTTATCCAAAGGTGCCAAATGTGTTTCAACAATATTTCAAAGTTAGAGTTAATTTGGTGAGGTCGACTTAGTGAAGCGTCGCGTATATTCAGTTTATATTGTGCATTTGCAGTTATGCTTTCGTGATTAGTAAAACTAAAAAGGATGTTATGAAGAGTTGTCTAATAGGTCCCATGATCTCACATGTTGAGGAAGATACTTATAGCAAGTCATTTTTGGAACACTAAGTGTGAATGACAAGATAAGAGACTGAAAATGTACAGAGCAGAATATCAGTTGTGTTTCATTCATCAAGGATCTATGTGAAGAAGAAGTGAAAGATTACAATACACTAGAACTAATCAAGATAGCAGGTCTACTCTATAGTTCATCATCAGATATAGTGCATATATGTTTTTTAGAAGGTTGTAGCCTTCACCATTAAAGCAATGAGCTTTTGGATAGTGAGTCCTCACCCTTAACCGGGTTACTTGTAAAAGACTCCTAATAGGGTCTGGCCCTTAACCAGGTCACTATAATTATTGCATTGTAAAGATCAAATCCTAACAGGGTTGCAAGATCTTCTAAAAAGGATCATTATAAACAAGTATATTTTATTGTGGGTGTTAATTCCCACCAGGCTTTTTACCATTTGGTTTCCCCGTAACCAAATTGAGGTGTTGTATATTGTGTTATCTGAATGTGCCTTTACTTTATTGTATTCTAGAGTTAATAAAAGAAAAGAATTAAATTAGCTTATAACTTATTCACCCCNCCCCCTCTCAGTTATCCTTTGGGACTATTCTAACAATTGGTATCAGAGCCAAGTACCTTGGAGAGAAAGCCTAAGAGCTTAAGGTAGATCAGATGGCATACTTCAAAAAAGAGAGACCTAAGTTCGATGGAGAAAATTATTTGGATTGGAAGAACAAAATGATAACACATCTATAGTGTGTTGGTTTTGACATCTTTGAGAAAGCCACACAAGAAGTTGTTATTCCCACTCTAAAAGACCTATCAAGAGATGATGCTACTAGTAAACAGAAGGATACATTCACAACTAATGCAGTTGCCAAAGAAGCCCTTATAAGTGCATTATCTGACAGTGAATTTTCTAAGATCAAGAAGGTAGACAAGGCATACACAATATGGAAGTATTTAGAAGACATGTTTGAAGGAGATGTTCAAGCAAAGAATGCGTGCAAAAAAATATGGAAAAAGAAATACAACAGTCTTGAGCTGTTACCTGAAGAAAACATCAGAGCCTATAATTAGAGGATAAATGAAGCAATTTTTGGAATCAGAAATAATGGTGGAGAAATATCAAAAGAAGATATAATGGATAGGCTATTGACTACTTTAACATCAAACTATGAGAACAAAACCATTATTCTAGAGGAAACCATGCAATTTTTACAAGACTTCAAGAGAGAGACTTTGATCAGTAAAATCTCTGCATTTGAGATATCAAGATTGAAGAATGAACCCAAAAGTGAAACAGCCTTCAAAGCTTCAGTCCATGGTAAGAAATATCACATCTCTAGCATTAATGAGAAAGAAGAAGTTGATGAAGAAATAGAAGAAATAATTTCCATGATTGCTAAAAGAGAAAAGAAAGGCATGGGGAAATATGAAGAACATCTTCCATTCAAATGTTTTTCATGCAACAAGATCAGACACTTTGCATCCAAATGTCCTACAAGAGTAAAGAAATTCATATCTAATTATAAACCTAAATATAGGAAGGAATGCTATCATGTTAAAGAAGGTGTAACTGATGAAGATTCAGGAGAAGATGAAATTGGATTCATTTCCCTTAAAGACATGGAAAAATTTCCTGAGCATATGGACATTGAAGATGAAAAGAAAACACATGAGTTAGCCCTAATTTCCAAAGCAGACATCAAAACTGATTGGATCATTGATAGCGGATGCTCTCATCACATGACAGGTGATAAAGATATATTTTTTCATTTATAAAAATACAAAGGTGGTATGGTTAGATTTGGAGATAACACTCCTACACCTATCATAGGCAGAGGATCCATCACACTAGATGGAAAGAACAAGACAGATGATGTTTTGTATGTTGATGGATTACATCACAATCTACTGAGTGTTAGACAGCTACTTGACAAAGGTTATCATTTGGAATTCAAAGACAAAAAATGCATTATTAACAAAAAAGAAGGAGACATGATTGCATCAGACTCAAAAACAAAAGGTAATGTTTTTTAGCTAAATTTAGATGTAAGTTGTTTTGTTGCAAAAGTAGATGACAGTTGGTTATGGCACAAGAGAATCTGTCGTATCAATTTTGATAATATAGTAAAGATAAGCAATTTCAAGGTGGTTAGAGACCTTCCAAGTATTGCAAGACCAATTAACACAATGTGCAGGGAATGTGTTATGGGAAAGCATGTAAGGAGCTCTTTCAGAAGCAAGCAGAACTCAGCTGAAAAAAAGTTAGACCTAGTGCATATAGATTTATGTGGTCCTACTCAAACAAGATCATACTACAGAGAAAGGTATTTCATTTTGTTTGTTGATGACTTTTCAAGGATGATGTGGGTTGCATTCTTAAAGGAGAAGTCTGAAGCCTTTGACAAGTTCAAAATATTGAAAGCTAAAGTAGAGAATGAATGTGGATTAAAACTAAAGTGTCTGAGATCAGATAGAGGAGGAGAATTCACCTCTGGCCAGTTTTATGACTACTATGAAGAACATGGAATTAAAAGACAGCTGAGTGCACCCAGAACCCCACAGTGGAATGGGATAGCAGAAAGAAGGAACAAGATCATACTTGATACAGCACACACTATGATGATTGAAAGAAAAGTTGCGCACACCTATTGGAGAGATGCAGTCAATACAGTAGTCTATACTATCAACAAAACACAACTAAGGCTAGGCGTGGATAAGATACCTTATGAACTTTGATTTGGTAATGTACCTACAGTAAAATACTTCAAAATATTTGGCAGCAAGTGCTACATCAAGAGAGATGATGGTGTTGGTAAGTTTGATGCTAGAAGCGATGAAGGTATTTTCCTTGGTTACTCTAATAAAAGCAAAGCATACAGATGTTTTAATTTGAGATTAAAGAAGATAATTGAAAGTACTCATGTAAAGATTGATGAAACATTCATGATTCAAGAAAGGTACTATGAATATGCACCCATGATTGAGGATGAACCCAGGCCTAGCAGTAAAGACATTGTTATTGAAGAAATGTTTGATTTCATTGATGTTTCATGTAACGAACCTGAATCAAGCAAAGAAGTATCACAGATTACAGATGAGGATGTTACACCAAAAGTTTCAAAGTTCACATCTAGGCATCATTCAAAGGATGATATCATTGGAGATCAGAGCAGCAGTGTTTTGACTAGATCAAAATCAAAAAGGTTAACAGTGGATGAAGAGGTATGTTTACTCTCACAGATTGAACCTTTAAATGTTAAAGATGCTTGCAAGGATTCTGATTGGTAGAAAGCAATGGAAGAAGAATTAGATCAAATAATAAAAAATGATACATGGGAATTGGTCCCTAGACATAGTGACAAAAATGTGATTGGAACAAAGTGGTTATTCAAGAACAAGATGAATGGAGCTGGTACAGTGATCAGAAACAAAGCAAGACTAGTGTGTAAAGGATATGCGTAGAAGGAAGGGATAGATTACACTGACACATTTTCCCCTATGAGAAGATTAGAAGCCATCAAGTTACTCTTGGTCTATGCAATAGTCAAAGACTTCAAAGTATATCAAATGGATGTCAAATCCACCTTTCTAAATGGTGACTTGAAGGAAGAAGTCTACATAGAACAGCCTGAAGGATTTAATCTATCAGATAAAATAGACATGGTATGCAGATTGAAGAAAGCACTCTATGGACTTAAACATACCACAAGAGCTTGGTATGAGAGACTAGATGGTTATCTTACCAAGATTGGATTTAAGAAAGGAGCAGTAGATTATAACCTATTCATAAGAGAGACACCTAATGGACTATTACTTATTTCCATATTTGTTGATGACATTATCTTTGGAGGTAATGACAAGCTTAGCTTAGAATTTGCAAAAGAAATGCAGAATGAATTTAAAATGAGCATGATTGGTCCTATAAAATACTTTTTGGGATTAAATGTAAAATAGACAGATAAAGGGATATTTATAAATTAGTCCAAATATGTGAAGGAAATACTAAAGACTTTCAAGATGGAAGACTATAAACTAGTATGCACTCCCATGATAACAGGAAGCAAGATTTCTAAAGAAGATGATTCTGAAGTAGTTGACAAGACATTGTATAAGTCTATGATTGGAAAACTTATATATCTTACTCAATCTAGACCATACATATCTAATGCAGTTGGCATTTTTAGAAGATTTGCAGCTGAACCCAAATAGAATCACCTAATGGAAATCAAGAGGATATTCAGATATCTAAAGGGAACTATAGACTATGGCTTATGGTATCCTAAATCGGAGAATGTACAACTTCATGGTTATACAGATGCAGATTGGGTAGGTTTTCTTGATGACATGAAGAGTACCTCTGGACGATAAATATTTCTTGGAGATAGGTTGGTTTCTTGGGTAAGCAAGAAGCAGAATTGTATCTCTCAGTCGACAGTAGAAGCTGAATATGTTGCAGCAGCATTGAATTGTTCAACAATGGTTTGGATCAAGCAGATGATTAAAAATTTTGGTATACAGGTTGACTATCTTATTGTTATTCACTATGATAACACTAGTACTATCAACATGTCCAAGAACCCTGTGATGTATGCAAAGAAAAAGCACATTGAGATCAAATACCATTTTCTTAGAGAAAAAGTTGCAGATAATGAAGTTAAATTGGACTATGTGAGCACCAAAGAATAGTTGGCAGATATTTTCACAAAGCCTTTATCAAAAGATACTTTTGAGCATCTTAAGGAGAAGTTGGGAGTAATTCCCTTTCCTGAGTCTGATTAGATGAAGCATCAAGTACATCAGTCCAGAGTGACTGATGAATGGTTGACTACTCTACTTCTAGAGTAGTACGTGTGCCTAATTGCTTATGGCACCCTTTACCATTGATGTCAAAGGGGGAGTATATAGTAAGGGGGAGCATATACTCTAGGGGAGTATAAAAACAAACAGAGGAGTTGCAGTAGTGTAGAAGAATCTTTGGTGTGGATATTGAGAAGATTGTAAAAAGAAAGAAGACACCATGTGCTGAAGATGTTTTTAATATCATATGTTGTCATCAATGTCAAAGGGGGAGATTGTTGGAGATTTACTTCTAGCAACTAGTTGATTGTATGTTTGTCATTGATGACAACATATAATATATAGTAGTTATTTGTATGTACTTATCAGAATGATGATATCAAGCCTTGCGTGGTTATATTCATGTTGTAGACATTTTGGTGATGTTTTGTTCATACACGCAAACTCAGATATGAAGTTTCAGTTATGTTGTGTAATTATGTTATGTGGCAGTTACAGTTTCTGATGTGTTTGTACAGAGCTGACATTTTGCATTGGTTCTTGAGTTGCACCTATCTTCAGGATATGCATATGTATATTTAAGATTAGTTATGAGTTCAAGATAGTTATCCAAAGGCACCAAACATGTTTCAACAAGATTGCAAAGTTAGAGTTAATTTGGTGAGGTCGACTTAGTGAAGCGTCGTGTCTATTCAGTTTATATTGCATGGTTGTAATTATGCTTGCATGATTAGTAAAGATGACAAGGATGTTATGAAGAGTTTTCTAATAGGTCCCATGATCTCATATGTTGAGGAAGATACTTATAGCAAGTCATTTGTGGAATGCTAAGTGTGAATGACAAGATAAGAGACTAAAAATGTAGAGAGCAGAATATCAGTTGTGTTTCATTCATCAAGGATCTATGTGAAGAAGAAGTGAAAGATTACAATACACTGGAATTGATCAAGATAGCAAGTCTACTCTACAGTTCATCATCATATATAGTGCATATCTGCTCTTCAGAAGGTTGTATCCTTCACCATTAAAGCAGTGAGCTTTTGGACAGTGAGTCCTCACCCTTAACCAGGTTATTTGTAAAAGACTCCTAACAGGGTCCAACCCTTAACTAGGTCACTATACTTATTTCATTTTAAATATCAACTCCTAATAGCATTGCAAGATCTTCTAACAAGGATCATTATAAACAAGTATAGTTTATTATGGGTGTTAATTCCCACTGGGGTTTTTACCATTTGGTTTCACCATAACCAAATTGAGGTGTTGTCTATTGTGTTATCTGAATGTGCATTTACTTTATTTTATTCTGGAGTTAATAAAAGAAAAGAATTAAATTAGCTGATAACTAATTCACACCCCCCCCCTCTCAGTTATCCTTTGGGACTATTCTAACAATATGCACAATAGTTACTTAAGAATCTCAATCCACATGATGTGACTTGAGGTAATGTAATGAGGTCATGCTCAAGAAGTTCTGCCAATGCAGATTCATAAGATTGTCCCAAAGGAGTAAAGATTCTCTCTAAAGGATAATTAGACACTTCTTGACTTGCAATATCCTTCTTTTGTGAATAGAAAAGTATTTCATCTGATTCTGTCATAGTTTCCTCTACATTCTCTGATCAAAGATAGGATTGTCGTAAAACTGTTCTTGATCAAGGATGGGATTGTCATACCAAGATTTATCCATGTTGGAAGAAAGTGGAGAGATGTGATAATCATGATCAAATATCAAAGTATGGGTTGATCTTAAGGAGGATTTTTTGAATGAAGTATCCTTTTCCTTCTTGTTCAATTCCTGAAGTTTAGATTTCAAAGATTCAAGTTGTTTGAATAAAGTTGCCATAAGAATATCTTCTTTACTTTTAGACATTGTAAGATTGTCTTGATGTGCTTGCTTATAAGATTGAAGAGAAGGTATGATGAATCAATTGATTGACTGATAGGTGTTGAAGTGATATCTAAATTTTTAATTAAGTCCAAGACCAAAGGACAAAGGAGATAATGTCCAACTAAGACAAAGATAGCAATGACTCCGATCTTGAGTCAAGGTTGACAAACCTACTTTCGCAACTCAGGATAAGGATAGTGCAAACAAAGATGATAAGATAACAAGTCACTTAGACTAGCACAACAAAGTTAGATTTTGAAACAACAACAAGTCAGACTGTCAACAGATTGCAGTCAAAGACAGACTAGTGATGATGTTGATGAAAGCATGGATTTGTGAAGATTCGGATGGAACCTTAATAGCAGAATATTGAATTGGACAGCAAGGTGATAGATTTCCAGAGTTCCTTAAAATGAATTCTAGTTCACACAAGAATAAATAAGTTGATTTGCTTGACTGACACTGTGATGATACCTAAAGTGTTATCCAAGTCCAAGACCAAAGAGAACAAGAGATAAACGTCCAACAGAGAAGGAGATCGCAAAAGACTTCGATCTTGAGTCAAGGTTAACGAACCTGCTCTCACAACTCAGAAAAAGGATAGCATAGACAAAGATGATAAGATTGAACAATGGACTCGGTCAATTGGACAAGTGTAACAACATCAAATTTCAAGATAGTGATAGGTTAGACTAACAACAAATTGTAGTTGCATGTGAACTAGCAGAAGCTTTATGACAGTGCAAATTTCAAAATAGACTAAATGTAGTAGTATAGACCGATGAAAGACCAAGTTTTGAAAAGTTTTTGAAACAAATTTGACAGAGTTTTGATAGAGTTTTGATAGAGTTTCGGCAGAGTTTCAGACAAGACAAGATAGGCAAATATCCAAAGTTTACAGTTTTCCAAATCGTTTGATTGATTGATTGTTGTTGTTGTTGTTTCAGTAAACACTCACGCAAAACACATCATGGAGATTGTTTTTTGTATAAAAATAATAATAGACACACCACAATCCTAGGTAAGCTAGGGCAATATCTGTTGAATTCCCACTTCAACCGAAGTTCAGCCATGCCTACTCATAGCGGACAACTTAGAAGCTTGGAGGTACGGGCTCCTCCTTACAGTGCACTCACTTCTTAGGAACACCAAGCTTCAAATCCTAAGAGAATCACTTCCCAAAGGACTGTTGTCTCTACTAAGAGTCATGAAAATATGGGATGTCTTAGTCGGTCTCTGACCTTCTGCGCCAACAAATAGAGGGATTTTGGATACTATAACAAAAGTTTGTAGTAAGGACATCCGTTCAGGTGGTTGTGAACAAGTCATTTTCCCAATAAAGGGGGCTCTCCCAATCCTTTCAAAGCAAGTTTTTCACCTTAACAATGTAGGGACTTTAACACACCACTAAGGTACTGGAGGATATTTTGGTTGGTACAATGAATTCACACCTGTCCATTGTGAGACTAATCACAATGGTATTTTTTATATACCGGTTTAGAAGGGCTTGGCTTTAGCCTGTTACTGGTTGGGCAATCCACTCTCACTGGCTCTATTAAAGCACTCGGGAGGTAGCCATGCTAAAAGAATTATATGAGTTTCTCTTACGCCCAATATCCACGAAGGCAATGGGAGAGGATACATTCATATAATTCTTAGGATTACAATCTAAAAGACACTTCAAACACATAAGAAAATGACAATAATGTTTATGGATTTTTTATCATCCCAAAAGGGCAAGAGCATAGTTTCCTGACATCATTGCCATTCCTAAAAATACCAAATAGAAGTTCATTTTAGAATTCTCACATGTGGGTTCCTATTTTAGTAAAACAAAACAAAATGCAAGCATAATGTTTAGCGCGCTATCGATCAAGGCAATCTGCAAGATGATTCATTAGTAGTCTACATTTTTAGTCTTCTTTTCAAACATCCTGCAAACCACTGTTAGGTTGTAATCAACAAGATAAGTCAGAGAACAACAAAGCCCAAAACTTGTCAGCATTTAAAAAAATTAGAAAATCATAAATCTAATTGCATATTCAGAAAGTAAATTAAAAAATTGTGTACTTTCAAAAAATATTTCACTCAAAAATGTTACCGTATGAGCCCGTACGAGGCTTTGGAAGCTGCAAAATAGAGGATTAGATAGGTACAGTGATGAAAACCTACAATTTATGATAAATTTATGACTAAAATCTAGAAAATAAGAAAAACCCAGAAATCTTCAGACGATTCTACCCAAAATAAAAAAAATTACGCTCAATTTGGACTTAAAATGAGCAAGATATGATCGTTTAAAGTTAGACTGCAAATTCAAAAAGCTCAATGGTGAAGGCTAAAGATTTTTCAAACCCTGCTGATGTCATCAACCTACGAGTTTAAATTTGATGGTTTCGTGGCTGTTACAAAAGGTCATGCAGAATGATGGTTTGACGGCCGTCAAATTTAACATAGTGAAAAAAATCTAAATTTTTTTTTTCAGATTTTTTTTCAAAAAATCTGCCTCGAGCTATGTGTAGAGATGATTAGAAATCTGCCTCAATTTCCATGTAAAAGGGTCGTGTGCACTACTTGGGCAAAAAAATTTGCCACATAAGTGACTTTCGCCAGATATGGGCGAGTTTACAGTCATTTTCAACCGAAATGATGTTCCGGACGCAATGGTGCAGTCATATTAGCTCAAAAGGAGAGCTTAAAAGGCACTGAGAGAATAATAGACAGAAGATAGAATGAATTTTCAAACTTGCTCCATGCTAAAACAAAGATGAAATATGTTGTTTTACCTACAAAATTAGAGTACAAACATGATCCCAAGATTTTCAAAACTAATTCAAATGTGATGACAGAAATTGATGTTCTACCCCACGGTGGGCGCCAAAAATGTATATGTTAAATGTGGCCTTTTTATTCAACCATACACTTCAACATAGTCCTTATTCATCAGCCACATATCGAAGTGAATATGATTTATTCATCCTGCATGCATGTATGATTTGACCTGTTGCCTCCTATCCAGACGGGGTTCTGAATGGCTCTCAAAATGAGAGTCTCACAACCTAGACCAATCCAAGAACGAAGGATTTTTCTCCATGAAAGCAATGTAATGTAATGCAAGATTAATCTAAGAACATAAAAGATGAAAGATTAATCTAAATGAAATTAAACTAAGACATGATAAGAAATATGAGATTAATCTAAGAAAATGAAGCTATTCTATTGCAAATGAGCTTAATGTAAATGAGATGATAAATTCTAAAATGCAGCAGCAATTCTTTATTCTAACAATGCATATTTTTAGGGGGCTTTGAATGAGAAATGGGAGCTCTTTTATAGATTGAGAGCTTGCTCAGAATAGAAAGTTTCCTTTTTAAAATAAAATAGATAGAAAAGCTAGTTCAGATTAGCAAGTTTTCTTTAAAAGAAAACAATGAACTATTTTCTCTTTGTTTTTAACTATTTTCTTTTTTATTTTAACTGTTTTCTCTCTCTTTAAAGCACAGTTAATTCAAAGTTTCCATTTCTGAACTGAAGAGAAGATTTTTGAGAGAATATTTAATTAAATAAATAAAATATGACCTCATAAATGTGTTTTTCTCAATTATCTGAATAATTAAATTTAATTATTGAAATGGGGATATTTATTTAATAATTAAATATTATTTAATTCCTTTTCATATTTTTTAGCTAAAAGGGGTGAATTTAATTTAATTAAAGTGCTAGGAATTTATAATTAAATTAATTCACTCATAGGGTTTGTTTAGCTAATTGATATTTTAGGAATTAAATATAATATTATGATTAATACAGATTTAGGATTTTCTGTATTTGACACTTAGGTCGAGTAGAGTTAGTCAAAACTTAGAATTGCCTAGTACAATAGGACATTGATGATTCAGAAGAATGACAAATGCAACAAAATTGGTTAGGGTTGCAAGATGCCAATTTTGGGTGTTACACTTAATAGTAAGCTTAAAGAGAAAATTATTGAGCTGACTGAAAAGTTAGATAATGTGCCAATGTTTTCTACTCATGAGATGGTGGATGCTTTAGTTGAGACCATTGGTGAATTTGATCAATATTTTTCTAATGTTGTTGTTTATGTTCCTATTGTAAATGATGAAAAGATAAATGATTATGTTGGTAGAATAGAGAAGCTAGAGGAGGAAAAGAATACTTTGGGAGTCAAAGTATTGCTAGAAATTCTATAGCATAGGATAGATATTTTAAAGAACAATATTGGATGTTGTCCATGGTTCTCATATATCCTTACAAGTTGTTGAAGGGAAGTGTGCAGAGGCAATGGCCCTCCTAAACCCTTTTTTCACTCTATGGTCAGGAAGAAATTTGTCAATAGAGAAACTTGCATCTATTTTGATTTATAGGCCAGACTTACCTGATAAGATTGCAGAGACAAAGGATATGCTTAATATGGTGAACACATTGGTTGCATTTTGTTGGAAATAATCAAGACTAGCCAAGTTACTGAGAGGGGAGGGGTGAATCAGTAACTCTTAAAACTTTAAGTCATTTCTGCACTTGTATATATTTAACCATTCATTCATCTAATCTACTGCAAGCATGAAANTATAATCATTCATAACACATAAACACAAAGATTTGGTGACCCAGAAACCTTCCAAATAGAAAGTAAAATTGGGGTGGGGATGGTACCCACAAAACTTTGGTACTGCAGTATAAAGTTGGCCGGTTAAGGCTTACATTGATCACTTCTGATGATCT
>MU225838.1:689210-705109 GCA_018584345.1 Thuja plicata
GATCTTCTGATACTCGGCATCCACTACAATACTCAGCATCGTCATGCTCTCGGTAAGAGTAGAAGCTCGGTCCATACTAGTCCCGAAGTGTAGCTTGGAACTCGGTAGCCGCTGGTGACTCGGTAGGTATAGTGTCACTCGGTAACCTCTGGTGACTCAGTAGTAACTGACTTCTCGGTTGGCTTCAACTGATGGCTTGGTAGTTACGGTGAAGCTCGGTGACTACCGTCTGCTCGGTGCATGTTGCTCTTCTCGGTAAACACTGCTGAACTGTTCATATGCTCGGTGACCACTGTTCTGCTCGGTATGAATTGTTTAACCGCTGAGCTTTCCAAAGTGATTACTAAATGCTCGGTATAAGCTGTGGACTGAGTGATGAACTCGGTAAGCATTCAGAATTGAATAAGTGTTTTCACTGATGACAAATATAACATAATTCCAACAGCATTTTTCAAAGGAAAAAATCATATAATTAAGGGCAAGTTACAGTTATTTGTTGAGTCATACAACGCCTATGTTCCCAGCATTTATGACAAGGAGGGAAAATTGAAGGATATTAATACATGGATGGAGGATTTTGATTTGATTGTTGATTTTATTGAAACATTGTTACATATAACAAGTGATATTGATACACCCAGTTTCAATGATGTACTAGACATTCTTTTCAGAGCTGGGGTGGACCTTGTAAATTTTTTTGCAGATGTGAGGGCTATAATTAATGCTTGTTGGAATGAGGTAGTTGGACAGTTAGAGACTGTTAAAACTTTTGGTTGGCCATCATATAGGGAATTTTCCACATGGGAGATGTTATTGAATAAATTAAAATCTATTTGAATAATTGAGTTCCATCAATTATGTCTTTTTGTGGATGGTTAGTGACATGGCACTTGAGCATGTTTACAGGGAGAACAAGTATCTCAATAGGTACCTTGAATTTTTCTTCAAAATCTGTAGGTAGCCTATGTCATCAAAATAAATTTTATATGATTTATGTCTAGACAAAAGTGTTAGTTTTCATTTTGTTGAAGCCCAGTTTCCCCCATTGCAAATTTAAAGACTTCATCTTCTTTTCTCGGGTTTTGTTGTTGTCGAGAAGTTAATTATTTTTCCCTAAGTGATATGTAGCTTGTTGCAATCCTTGTTCTATAAAAGGATTTCCAAGATCACTTAGGGATGGCTGAGAGTTTTTTTCTTGAATTCAGAAGAGTTATTTCAACCTTAGTTAGATTTAACAGATGTAATGAGTCTTATATAACAATATACAGAGCAATTGCATTTTTTAGTATTGGAGTTTTAGTCTTGTTGAGTCTTATTTTAGTGAGCAAATCAATGTACGAAGATAGTGATTTTGAGGTTAATAAAATATAATCCAGATTTGGTGCTCTCCTCTGTGTTGGTTTTATGAGTTGATAATTTAATAATTCAAAGTTTTCATTCAATTCACTGCAAAAAAAAAATTATGTGTATGTTTTAATTCTAAGATTTGATCAATGATCAATTAAAATGCTGAAAGTTAATTCATAAGTTCATAAGGTTGGCATAAGGATAATTATAAGAAGTCTGATTTTGGATTACCTGAAATGATGTTATTGTAATGCAATAATCATCTAAGTCATGGATCATTAGTAGTTTTATGTCATTCATATAAGGTGTTGTAAACTGAGAGTATTTCCTAATGGACAAGGCGTTGATGTAAATATGATATAATTGTTATCTTGTCAGTTCTTGTTTTCTAGTTATAAATATTTTTATTTTCAATTTTGTCTATGGTATGTGTATCTCATGCTCTATAGAAATTGAGAATTACTGAGTAATTAGCTCTTACTTAGTATTTTTTTGTTATTGTTGATCCTCTTATGAGATAATATGTTTATAAAATTTAGGGATGTGTTTAATGAGTGTAGTACTGTACTGAATTTAGGTTTACCCGCCTTGGTCTTGCAGAGCCAAAAGTGTAGGGGGAGTTTTTAATCCTTGTTAGTTGGTCCAGTCATTCATTGGGATTTTATAATTGGAGTTGGAAACTCTTTAGAATTTTTAGTGGGTGTATTTGTAGCTATTGAAGCATAAAACCTTTTTTGGGAACCAACAAGATGGCAAATCTACTGGGGAGTTGTGTAGTAATAGTATAATTGATAAAGTTGGTAGTTGAGCTTGCTCGTTGCCTTGTTGATTTCAGTCCAGTTAGTCTGTCCAAATAATTGCACAGCTCGTTGATATTGTATTTTCATACATTGGGGTGGAAGGATATTGTTTTGTGTTTGAGATATAAATATTTGTCATCCAAGGTTCATATCTTGTGAGGAGTCAGGTTTGTTTTGTAGGATATAATATTATAACATTTTTTCTTGTGATTTTTCATTAAAAAATTTCCCAATTTATATTGGGTGGCAAATTGAATCTCTGCACCAATTCTAAGTAAAAAAAAATTGTATTTTCAAAGAATACAAGATGAGCAAGAAAGTCACAAGATTTTGGGCAAAGAAGCATCCCACGTAAAAAAATAGAGGGTGAGATTCCTAATACTTTGAGGAGTGGATTCCCATGGAGAAATAAAGGAACAAATAGTGCTCTCCCATCATGGAAACCCACAAGTAGAAGTGCAAGTATAGGAAAGTTTTTCAGTACTGTTCCTGAAAAATAGTGAAACTTTCCCTAAGGATTTTGAACCTGTAGAGCTTGGAATGTATGAGAGCTTATTTTCTTATCTTGATCATCAAGAGGGAGAATTGTTGGAAAGTGATCTATTTTGCATGGTGAGATCCAATTTTTGGTTTTCATTTATGGAAACACATATGGTTTGAAGATTGATTCCTAAGAAGTTGAGTTTTGATGACTCTGAAATTGACTAAGTACAGAAGCAGAGTTACAGAGTTATTTTGGGTATCAAAGATCAAGATTGATAAATTAGGGAAAGAGAGATTATAGGAAGATAGTATGAGGTATATGTGACCTCTACCTAAGATCAATTTTGTTTTTGTAAATTTTATAGCAATTTAGAGAGATTTGAAGACAGATAGACAGCAGTACAACAGTGATACAAAGCAGTTGGACAGAAGCGATGATTCAGAGAGTATGACATGGACTCCAGGAAATTGGAGTTGGATTATGGTTTTTGATATCCTACACTTTGGTTATGTAAGAGCACTAGCTTTTAATTTGATATTTGTTTTATTAAATGTATTTTGTATTGAGATTCGACTATGTAATATTGGTTAAGAGAGCCGACTTAGTTAAGAGATAAGATATATATATGGAGAAATTTTTGTTCAGTCATGATGTGATGTATGTATTTGAGATGATTGGATGGATGATATGTGAATTACGGAGTAAAGGATGACAGAGATCATTGATGAGCTATGACAGGAACTATCTAAGCATTAGAGATGCTTGTTTTGTTCATTATTGAGAACATTTTGTAATAGAATTATATTATAAGAGTTGTAAGCTCATTTGGCCCCTAACAGGGTGTTTTATACCTTTAACAGTGTTGTAATTCTTTTAACAAGGAAATGTACTATGTAATATTCAGCTCCTAACAGGGCTAGGTCTCCTAACAGGGACACTATACTTTAGTGCATGCTTGTGGGTACCATCCCCGTTGGGGTTTTCCCTTGGCTGGGGTTTCCCCAACAACAAAACTATGGTGTTATGAGTACTGTGTTATTTTCTTATGTTCTTTTCATTTCTGCAAGTATATGGTTAATGTTTAATTGGTTGAAAAGTTTTAATAAGTGTTGTAATACTGGTTCACCCCCCCCCCCCTCTCAGTATTACCTAATCCTAACAATTGGTATTAGAGATTTTGGCCCTTAGAGAGAAATTCTAACAGCTTAAGGGATATCAGAATGGATTTGGATAGTTTGCAAGAAAAATTTGATGCTACACTTGAAGACGTTGACAAAGAAAAAGTAGAGAATGGAGAATTAAGATTCAACATGCAAAGAGCTGAGAAATTTATAAGGAACCTCAAAGAACAGCTTGAACTTTCTAGAAGTCAGAGACAGGATCTTGTGGTTCAGATAAAAGAAGATTCAGACAAAGACAATTTAGATCAAATGAAACAACTTGAAGAAGAAAATGAAACTTTGAAACTTGAGAATGAGGCTATGACTAAAGAGATATAGTTACAAAAGGATGCTAAGAAGAAGACTAAAGAAACCTTGAATAGTGCATTAGAACAAGTGAAGAATGAGGCTGATAGCTACAAGAACAAGTATCTAGAACTGGAGAAATACAATCAGATTATAAAAGGTGAACTTGCTGAGGCAAAGAAACACATTGAGAAACTTCACACCAGCATTGATTTGATCAATCGATAAAGAGATGGACAGAAACCTAAAGGTGATATGACTGGTATTGGCTTCAATGAAGCTAAATTCTCAAAGAATCAGGAAGACAAATTTGATGCAAAGATTGATGTTGAAAAAACTACTATTGAAGAACCTAGAGAGCATATCAGACCTTTCAGAAGTAGATGCTTTGGATGTAACAAGTTTGGACACATGAAAATAGACTACAGAGGTAATACCCCTTTTAAGACCTTTTCTGGCTATTGTTTTAATTATAATGGATATGGGCACAAGAAAGCATAATGCAGGAAACCTAATCAATCTAGATATAGACAAGACAATGGAAGAGAACCTTCAGTGAAACCTACATGCTACAAATGTAGTAACATTGGACACATTGAGAAGTACTATAAGATATAAGTAAATCAGGAAAGAAGAACTCCTATATATTACAAATACAATAATCTAGGTCATATAGAAAAATTTTGCAGGTATAATGGAGCAAACAACAGAAGAGTACCACCTCCTATGAATACACAGAAGAATGGAAGTGATATTGGTAAAAGTCTTACAGTTTTGAAGAATAATTTTGATAATTGTTTTAAGAAAGAAGAAGATAACAATAGTGGTAAGATATGGAAGATCATAGAAACAAGTGAGACATTGGTTCAGGAAGAGACAGTAGATGCTACTGGATCTTTTCCTGATGGAAGTAAAGTAGAATTGACCTAATTGGATGATCATGGCCTTAGGGGGAGCATTGGATAAAGACATTAGAATGTATCTCACCCTGTAACTATGGATTGAGCTCATGTGAGCTTAGGTATGAACATGGCCGACATCATGGAGTATATAGTTAAGAGCGCAACATCAGTCGATGCATATATTTATATAGCGAGAGTTACAGCCAACTGGACAGTATTGGATAAAGTGAAATTTTATAACTTAAACATTGTATAAAGCACCATATGAAGATCTATTTCTTTACCATTTGACAGAGAGCTACCTAAGCATATCATAGAGTAGAGAGATTTGGTCTATCCTACATTTTCCCTATGTGATTGATTGATGCAGAAACTTGGAATTCAGCGTGAAAGAGGTATTTAAATTATCTAGCTATGGATGCACCTTTTATTTATGATGTTGTAGATTGACCTAGGTATAAGTTTAAGAAACACCCGTTCGAGTCTTGTGAAGAAGACCCAGAAGGAGCATTTTCCTGGACACCCTACGGAGTTCTACACATAGAAGATATTAGGGCTTACATTCATTGTAAGTATGATATACTGGGAATTGATGAGATATCTACTAAGATGGAGTATATGACTAATAAAGGAATTATGAGAAATGAATACAAACACATTGATCAGTTGAGTATTATGAAAATTCTAGATTTGTGTGAATTCAACGAAGAAGAATGGTTCAAGATATTATTGAGTAGAGTACATGATCAATTCATTTGGATAGGCGAGCAGCCTATGAAGATTTTCAGTGATTTAATACATGAGATTACTGGATTAGACAATAGAAGAATCATTCATGTTGTAGAGAAACATGTGAAGAAACAAGTTGAAACCCTAACTCACTCCAAATGGGATAGGCAAGAAATAAATGTGAATGGCATCTTTCAACAAGATGTGATACTAATTTCTATGATACTTGGCTATAAATTATACTACAGTAGTAGACCTAATTTAGTATATGCAGGAGTTAACATGATGGCATGGAGAATGGTAAAATAAAATGTAAAATATAACCTATGCAAAGTATTGGCACAGCAATTTCTTGAGAATGTAAAACTGGTAAAGAAAGACACAACAAAGACCTTTAGATTTGGCTCAGTATTGGTACATATGTTTATTCGCATTGAACACAAATTTCTAGGAATGCACCCTAGTGGTTGGAAATCAGGGATACCTAATAGTATTCAGATCACATAGAGTTACAGAAGATAGAATAGAACATGGGTTGATGGTGAGCTATTTGGCATGATCAAAATCCTTTAGAGACAGATGAAAAATAGATACAGAATATCTGATGACATAGTTGAGAAATACAAGGATACAATATTTTTCATGGCTGAAACTGATTGTGTATGCTTTGAGGTAGTCACACCAAGGAAGAAATGGTGTTATCCTATGGGATATGAGGTAAGTTCAGAGGAACTTACTATGCAAGTTGAACATGTTCTTGAATATATAATTGATACAACTGAGGAAATATGGGGAACTTATGAGAAGAAATCTACTAAAGTGAGAGAGGAATAGACCATGGGTTTGAGGAAAAGGAAAGTTGACAACCTTATGCATGAATGTGGCATTAAGGAAGGACTGACAGAAGATGAATTGAAAGAAGTGAAAAATAAAATGGCAAAGCGATCTTCTGGATTGGAAAGTGCTAGTACTACAACCCTTCCCACTCTTGAAGTAGTGATGGTAGACATTCCACCTCCTCCATCACAGCAGACATCACAAGCATAGAAGATTACTCCTAGAGTAAACACTAGATCTAGCAGACAACATTCACCACCTAAAGGGAAGAGCACTGTGAGAGAAGAGAAGAAAATGGAAACTAAGAAGCACATATGGAAGCCTGACATGAAGATGATTGAGAAAAGAGCTATTTAGAAAGGTAAGCTAGTTACAATAAATAGATACTATGACATGTATGCTGAGACAAATAAACTTAAGATTGAAGATATTGTGGTTAATCATCTACTTGTTTTCAAAAAGAATCTATTGTAAATTGAGGTAAGTTTACCTAAAGATCTATATGGAATATTGGAGACAAGAAAATAGTTAGCATAGATCGAAGATGATACAATCAGAAATTAGGAAATTGACAACATGCTACCGATGATATTTTTACAAGAAAGGGATAGAATACTTAAATAATTGAAACCTTTGCTGAGAACA
This sequence comes from Thuja plicata, assembly GCA_018584345.1. NCBI lineage: Eukaryota > Viridiplantae > Streptophyta > Pinopsida > Cupressales > Cupressaceae > Thuja > Thuja plicata. Next base: position 696,421 of record MU225838.1, read on the forward strand.
AAGATTATACTACTAAAAATCATGGAAAGAAGATATGAAGAAATCACTGAGGAAACTCAGAAAACACTGGAGAAAATATTGATTAATCCTACTCCTAAGGAGACTCCGCTTCCTAAAACTACTTCTCCTACAAACTTAGGAATAAGAGAGAGCTTGAAACTAATTGAAGCAAGTACTGAGAAGAATGAAGTTAATACACAACTAGATTTCTATGTTTTTGGTGTACCTATAACACTTGACACCTCTAAGTGCTGAGAAGAACGAAGTTGCAACCAGATTTCTATGTTTTTGGTGTACCTATAACACTTGACACCTCTAATGATGAGAAGGACCCATTTATAGAAAATATGGACAACACAATTGCTGAGGAAGCAGAGGAGAAAGAGGAAGAAGAGAAGAAGAAAGAACAGAGTGAAGCAGAATAGGATAAAGAACAAAAAGAACAGGAAGAAAAAGATGAAACTAAAACTGAGGTAATCACATCTTCTATTTCATTATTGGAAAGAAAAGATAATACAATAGTTGTTGATGTTAATTGCATGGATGAAGATGAGCTAGTAAAATTGGCTTTTACTGCACTCGCTAAAGCCAAGGAGAGATCAGAACAAAAAGGTGACAAGAAGACTAAGGTAATAACCAGAGAAATTGATACTATGAACAAATTTCTTTCAGTACCTATTATTTTCCAGCACAGAGATGACATTGAAAACCTAAAGATAACACTTGATGAATTCGATGGCTATTATGAGAGTTTGATAAAGATTGTAGAGGAGAAGGTAGAAAAGAACTACTCTGAGCAGAAGTTATCCAAATTTTTCAAGTCCATCTCTTGGGACTTGAGCATTTTGAAGACCACTATTGCAAATGCTAAGAGTTGCATTGGACATGGAAGAAAGCTATTTAGCTACTGCATGAATCCTATCAAGCATGTTCAGAACATTAAAGACATCATTTACAAGGAAAGGGAAACTTTGAATAGCATGATGGACAGTTGTGAGACCTCTTCACAATCTGTAACAGAATTGGACAAGGAAGTAACAATAATATTGGCAAAACTGGATATACTGGATAATGAGAAATGGAGAGTACTGACTAGATTCAATTTTTTGAAGAGTTTAATCACTCCTAAGCTATCCATAATTGAAGGACACCTATCAGACTTAGAGAAGACAGTAGATGTATTGACTAACTCTATGCCTATAGAGTTGAAAGGAGCAGAGACTGCATCATTTTCATTGAATGGACTAATTCATGTTAGTCAACTATTACTGAAGTCATGGGGTACAGAAGTGAAGATCTTGGAAGATTCCTTTCAAGATATTTTGAAACTGGTGAGCAAGCAGTAATTTCATTACTTTGTATGCACCTTTGTCATTGTTGTCAAAGGGGGAGAAGAGAAGAAAAATGAATAGGAGAATAAAGAAGAGTAAAATTAATAAGGAGAAGGAGAAAATGTATAAGAGAAGAAAAGAGAAAAACAAAATAGAGATTAAGGAGAGACAGTTTTGTTTTGTTGGAACACTTAGTCATTTTTTTGTTAGGTGTTGTCATCAATGCCAAAGGGAGGGATTGTTGGAAAGTGATCTATTTTGCATGGTGAGATCAATTTTTTAGTTTTCATTTATCGCAACACATCTGGGTTGAAGATAGATTCCTATGAAGTTGAGTTTTGATGACTCTGAAATTGAATAAGTATAGAAGCAGAGTTACAGAGGTATTTTGGGTATCGAAGATCAAGATCGATGAATTAGGGAAAGAAAGCTTAGAGGAAGATAGTATGAGGTATATGTGACATCCACCTAAGATCAATTTTGTTTTTGTAAATTTTATAGCAAGTTAGAGAGATTTGAAGATAGACAGACAGTAGAAAAATAGTGATATAGAGCAGTTGGACAGAAGCGATGACTCAGAGAGTATGACATGGACTCCAAGAAATCAGAGTTGGATTATGGTTGTTGATAACCTACACTTTGGTTATGTAAGAGCTCCGACTTTGAATTTGATATTTGTTTTATTAAATGTATTTTGTATTGAGAGTCGACTATGTAATATTTGGTTAAGAGAGCCGACTTAGTTAAGAGATAAGATATGTGTATATGGAGAACTTTTTGTTGAGCGTTGATATGATGTATATATGTGAGATGATTAGATGGATGATATGTGAATTGAAGATTAGAGGATGACAAAGATCATTGATGAGCTATGATAGGAACTATCTAAGCATTAGAGATGCTTGTTTTTTTCATTACTAAGAACATATTGTAACAAAATTACATTGTAAGAGTTGTAAGCTCATTTGGCCCCTAACAGGGTATTGTATACCTTTAATAGGGTTGTAATTCATTTAACAAGGAAATTTACTATGTAATATTCAGCTCCTAATAGGGCTAGGTCTCCTAATAGGGACACTATACTTTAGTGCATGCTTGTGGGTACCATCCCCACCGAGGTGTCCCCTTGGCCAGGGTTTCCTCTACAAAAAAACTATGGTGTTATGAGTATTGTGTTATTTTCTTATGTTCTTTTCATTTATGCAAGTATATGGTTAATGTTTAATTGGTTGAAAAGTTTTAATGAGTGTTGTAATACTAATTCACCCCCCCTCTCAGTATTACCTAATCCTAACAAGAACCACAACATACAAAGGGATTAATTCATAATACTTGTAAAAATAACAATAGAAGATCAAGAAGCAAAAGTAGAGATGTCCTTAATATAAAATCCAATGATGCATCTCTTTCTTGTATCTTTTCTCCTTTTAGGCACCTGTTGAATCAAAATAAAGAAGAAACAATGAACCTAATTGCCTCCTCAGATGTAGAAAGTACTTTGCCTGATTCAGATGAATTTTTTGAGGATCTTGATTCCTTGAAAATGAAAATTCATGAGAATATTGCCTTGAGAGAGAGAGAGAGAGAGATGCCTTGGTTGAAAAAACTATACTTTTGAAACAATTGGATGACCTTATAGCCATCAATTATGAATAACCTAATAAAAATGTTGAGAGTCTAGTTGTTTTCCAGATTTACAATACTGGAAAGCCTAAGAATATTTTTGTCCCACAATATAAACTAGCACCTCAAAATAATGAGGGTGATAAGGGCAAAGGAAAGAATAAAGTTGTTGGTATAGTTATTAATTATCTTGTTAACAAGGGTCTTGTTGGTGGTGGTATGTCTCAGCTTGATATTGAGTTGGAAAGAGAAAGAAAAGAGAATGAGGTTCTTGCAAAAGAAATACAGAAGGTAGAGATGGAAGAAACCATATTAGAAATGAAGAGGAATATTATGTTCTTGAAACAATCTTCTAAACCTATCTCTGCTGGTACTTCTTCTAGTGCAACTGTGACATCTATTTCCCAAGGAGATAATATCCCAGCACCTGTCTTTTTATAGATTCTTGTTACTGGATGAAATATGGGAGCTAGTGCTAGTGGTAAAGCTACTGTTGTCTAGTTCCAAAGGAAACCAATTAACATTGAAAGGTATAGACAACTATTCTTTACTGGTATTCTAAGTTATCCTAGCCCTGTTTAAAATGAGATAAAGGATAAATTGACCAAATTTGTTGGAAATAATGCTATTACTTATGAGGAACATCTAAATAAAATTTCACTAATATATTTAATGACTATGAGGTTGAGCATGATGATGTATTAATGAAGTTGTGTGTTCAATATTTAGTTGAGGATGCTAGCGATTGGTTTAGAGGCTTGCTTAATAATAGTATATATTCGTGGGATGAATTTGAAAAAAAATTTAGGGAATAATATGGCGATAAGACTAATCAAGATTTTATGTTGAATGAGTTTAATAACATCAAGAGAAATCAGAATGAAGAAGTTGTTGAATTCAACGTAAGGTTTCAAAAAGCTATGCACAAATTGTTCCAAGTCATGATGTTGGATGAGAAGGTATGTCTAGATACTTACTTAAATTATTATGATGCAAAGATGGCTTATTTTCTTGGGGATAAAGAGCCTAGAACTTTTAGGGAAGCATTTAAGTTAGCTGTAAATATTGAAATTAATAGAAGGGTGTTTGGAAAATTGGGGAGAAGAGATGATCCAAAATTTTCTAGATCTAACAAGAAAGATAATGACAAATACTCTAATGCAAATCCTAAGGAGTATGATAAATTGGAGAAGGTCCTAAATGTATTGAAGGACCTAAATTTTGGTGGAAATAAGAATGATAGGGTTGGTGGAGATTTGCTTCTGTGCAAATAATTGATTGTATGTTTGTCATTGATGACAACATATAATACACAGCGGTGTTCTATATGTAATTATTAGTAAAGATGTTTTGGATCTATGCATCTTTATTTCCACAATGTATACATGTTTTAGATGCTATGTGAATTCACACAAAGTCAGATATCAAGTTTTAGTTAAGTTATGTAAATCAATTATGGCAGTTACAGCTTCTGAAGATTATCTGATAAGAGCTTACGTAATTACAATGCTTCTTGAGTTGCACCTATCTTCAGGATATGCATATTTGTATTCATGTTTATTTATGAGTCAATGATGATTATCTAAAGGCACCAAACATGTGTTAATAGAATTTTTATGTTTGAGTTAATTTGGTGAAGCCAACTTGGTGAGGCGTCGCGTCCATTCAATTTGAGTTGCGCAGTCCTAATTCTAATTGCATGATTAGTTAAGCTGAAAAAGAAGTTGATGAAGTGTTTCCAAATACTTTCGTGACCTTATCCTTGGTGAAGATACATATAGCAGTTCAAATGTGTTCACTAAGTGTGGAAAATGAAGTGAAAAATAAAAAGATAGAAGAGAGCAGAAAGTCAGACATAATAAGTTGAAGATCTATGTGAAGAAACAGAAGAAGATTACAATTCATTGGAACTGATCAAGACAGCGGGTCTACTCAAATAGTACATCTATCAGATATAGTGTATATCTATTCTACTGAAGGTTGCAGCCTTCATCATTTTAGCAGTGAGATTTTGGACAATGAATCGTCACCCCTAACAGGGTTACTTGTAAAAGACTCTAACAGGGTCCGACCTTTAACCAGGTCTTTGTACTTCTTGCATTGTAAAGATCAACTCTTAACAGGGTTGTAAGATCTTCTAACAAGGATCATTATAAACTAGTACAGATATTTGTGGGTGCTAATTCCCACTGGGGTTTTTACCTAATTGGTTTCCATGTAACCAAAATTATGGAGTTCTCTATTGTTTTATCTGAATGTGCATTTGCTTTATGTTAATTTATAATTAAGTGAAGAAAATAATTAAAATAGCTGATAACTGATTCACCCCCCCCCCCCTCTCAGTTATGCTTTGGGACTATTCCAATAAGGGCTTCTCATNATTCCCCCCCCCCCCCCTCTCAGTTATGCTTTGGGACTATTCCAATAAGGGCTTCTCATGGTGATAAACCTACTTATAATAATTTTAACAGGCAACCAAGATTGTAGAATTATCCTTACAATACTCTGTTGGTTGTATTCTTGGTTCTAGTCTGTTTGCCAAAATTTTGTGATCCTCATGCTCTTTTCTTGCCTAAAGCCAGAAGTCTCTCAGTTCCTTGTAATATCCCTGTTGAAATTTTTTAGGGTCTTCAGGTCAAAATTCATGTGAAAATGCAAAACCTTGAAACCTTAGGTCTTGCTCTAAGCCAAAATGAGAAAAATCCCTTAAAGATGTGCATCATGCTTCTATTTTGGTGTTACCTTTTTTAAAGAACTTAAGTCATGTGTTTTTTACCATAGTTGCCTAGTCGCGTGATCCTAATAGCATATTCCTTCTTATTACGAGACTTGGCAATTGACTTGTGTCAGGATGTCTCTCAAAGAAATAGATTATTCCTCTTGTTTTATGAGACTTGGTGGAGCCCTTCAGTCATGAAGTCTCCAAAAAAAGAAACATGTCAGCAATTAAAAAAAGGGCCCACAGATGAGTCGTGGTGTCACATGAATGATCCAGCAGTTAGTAAATTTTTACGAGACTTGGCGATTGCTTCAATCATGTAGTCTCTGAATTGGCTTACAGTTATGTAATAAGTATAAAGTTCATGTCGCGTAGTCTCCAAAAGAGATGATAGTTAAGTGAAAGATGCTGAGACTTCGTGACTAACCGCATGTAGTTTGGAATATAAGGCAGTTGGGTGGTTGCTGGATTAGGATGCTGAGTCAGTTTTTTATTCAGCGATTCAGAGACAAGCGGTGGAAGGAGACACGTGTCCAAAGGTGAAAGGATTAAGAGGTTTTTTGTGTGGTCTCCCAAATGAAAAAAGATTATTTGGTGATTAGGAGACTAAGTATATGGTCCTTTGTTATCATGTAGTCTCCAAATAATATAAAGGTATTAAGAAATATTCAACAACTTAGCGGAGCCATCGGATGCAAAGATGAATAGATCAAATGGTGGTTGTGAAGTCTTTGATTAAAAGAGCCTTAAGGAAAAGGTACTCGTGACTTGGAGATAAGGGTTGGTCGCGTAGTCTCTGAATGAGAATTAAGGGCAAAATTCTTGTCGTGTTGTCTCTGAAAGATTTGTCAACTAACATTTATACTCAACGATTAGGCGACCAAGGTTAGTCGCAGGGTCTCATAAAGAAAAGCAACATTCAGCAACCTAGAAATAACTATAAAAGATAAAGGTAACCATCAGTCGTGGAGTCTCTGAATAAATTGTGAGTTAAGTTTTTCATCCAGCGACTTTGATTTCTTCAGTCGTGTGATCACCAAAAATAAACTATGGTTAGCGAGGAAAAGAAAATAACACAGTCACGTGGTCGCTGAATATGAAGTTTTAAAAAGGTGGCAGTTGATGAAATGACAACAATGAATGATTTGGTGTCGAATGACAATCTAGGATATTGATTACTGTGTAAAAAGGGTAGTTGAGATGTCTGATGGAGAGCCAATCACATAGAGGCATGTCATCTCCTTCAAATTTTATAAGCATTTTTCTGAAGATACACATATATGAATTTTATTTCCTGTCACACTCATGAACTACGGCTAGGTTTTCAATCAATTTCACAATGTGCTGAATTGAAGACAGAATTGATGATTTTTCAAATGATGAGCCATGTACTTGAAACAGTTACCATAAAGAGTTGATTGAAGGCTCATTTTTTAACTTATCTTGCATTCAGAGTTGTTGCCATCAAGAGTTGTTGCCATGGAATTCATCTGGCATCTTTTATTGATAGATAATGAGCATTTTGCATTGCACAGGAAGGGGACCTTCACCCCTAGGCAGTTCAAGATTTTCAATTTCACTATTGGCAAATGTGCCATTGACACAGTCATCAAGTGGTTGGATAACTGCAGAATGGGGGAAACCTCATATAGATATATTGATCCTGAGGGTTTCATGGCAGGAGTCAGAAAAATTTTAACCCCCACAATCCCTAATACAAATGTTCATTGTACATGTATAAAAGAGGATGCAACAAGAAACCTTCTTGATGAAGATGAAATCAGAACAAGAAGGGAGAGGATTTAGGAATTACTGAAGCTAGAAACTGAAATAAAGAGAAATGGGTTGGCTTTTAGAAGCTTCTACCCTGATTTGCCCTATTTTGATAGAATCAAAGCCATGATTGATAATTTCTATGTGCTTTGTGAACAAATTGATAATGTTCTAGATAAGAAAGGAGCTCAAGAGCCTGATCATTCAAAATCAGAATATGAAAGTGGTAGTGATGGTGACTATGCCCGTCCACCTCAATATGATCAGCCTCAAAAAGATGTTGCAAAGGCACCACAGTTGCAGGGAGAAGAGGTCCATATTATTGACATAATAGAGGTCTCCCAGCCAGACGATGTAGAGGAACCTTCAGCCAAGAGGCAAAAAATTGGCATAGGTCAACCTTCAACTGTTAGGCAGGAAAAGAAAAAGGATAAAGTAAGTGCTCTCATTCCTGGGAATAGGTTATATGACCATAACCTAATAAAATTGATCAAAAAAGGAAAGAAGCAAAAACTAGATGAAGAGGAAAATATTGAGTTGCCTCTCAAGTCATGTATTGATGAAATATTAATACATCAGCAAAAAATTTTAAGTGATGATAATTTCATAAAGACTGATGAATTTAAAGATTTTATAAGGTGGCTTAAGAAGGAGGAAATAAGGTATCAACTAAATATTGATGGAGAAGAGACTGTCACTAATGAGGCTCTATTAGCCTTACAATCATATGACCCTGACAGTGAGGATATCTCACCAGATGAGGCCAGGTAGATGGTAATAAACAATGGCATATTGCTGGCAGAGGGCTGGGACTTGGCCTTAGTTTTCATCATTGATCAGATAAGGAAGTAGCCATATTTGAAAATGGCAAGTGAGGTGCAAATGTGGGACATGATAAAGGGTTTTGGGTATAGCCCAAATTCTTAGGCCTTTTCCATGTTGAGCCTTTGCCCAAAATACTAGAAACCTCAGTTGGTAAACATCCAAGAGTGGTGGGTAATCAGATGGTTTGGTCGGTGCAAAATATAGGGGATCTAGAGATATCCCAGATTATGACACACTGGGAACACTTAAATGAGGACAAGACCAAGCAATTGTCTGATAAGTGTAGCATTCTGATAGAAGAGACCAGTGCTTTGGCAAAAGACCAGGAGATGTGCCACATCAAGATACACCAACAAAATCAGGTGATTGCTGAGCTAATGAAGCAATTAGAAGAAAAGCCTGAAGTGGTGTATGTACC
>MU225838.1:720848-745902 GCA_018584345.1 Thuja plicata
GTCAAAACTATAATCAGTCATAGGTAAGACCTGCCTGAGTCAGTGGATCTCAAAAAAGAAGGAGGTGATAATAGGTATCCCCAGTGTTATCAAAAAACCTCATCAATTAGTGTTTTTTCTCTTGCTTAAGTTAGAATGTTAAAATGCATTGGGAGTCATAGATTTCTTTAAGATTTCAAGTATCTTTCAGAGGCCTAGCAAGAAAAAACCCTAACATACTCAATGGAAGGATGGGAGGCCTACGTAGCCAGCACAAAAGGGGAAATCAGATTTAGTAACCCTTGATCCTTTACAAAAAAAAACCATAAATATGAATGAAGATTCTCCTTGGTGTATGGTATGAAAATCACCTCATGTTCCTGACTATTGTGTTGTTGCACAAAACATATCTGCTAGTGAAGAGCAGGAAGAGGAGATTGGAAAAAACTTATTATCAAATAGATTGTCTCACTACATTGGCATATTTATGGGATGAAATTGATTCTGGTGATGAATTTGAAGATCAATATGTCAGGGAATTAAGGAGAAGGACAGAGGAGTATGAGAAACAAGTATTCCCTGAAGATGATGAAGAAATTGATGATAACCAACGCAATGTGGAACATGGTTCTCCTCCTTTTTCACTAAGAAGACCTTCTGGTGAAGAAATAGCACAAATTACAATAGACATGGTTTCCCAAGCAAGGGGTAATTACCATTTAAGAAATAGAGTTATTGGAGGTGAGGATGGTAAGCCTACTGGTATGTTCATTAAAGATCATAAGGGTAAAACAAAAGAACTATTAAAAAGGGATAAAGACACTATAAAGATCAAAGAAGTGAAAACCAAGGTTTGGGATAAGAAGGGTGAGGTCCCGAAACCTATTGATGCAGCTTCTACATCTAAAATTGAAATAAAGGCTACTGAAAATTCTACTACTTCTATTCAAGAGGACATTAAGAAGAAAATGAAGATTGAATGTAGTCAAGCAATTCAATCTGAAGATACTTCAGGTAAAGAAATTTTTGTCCCTCAGTATATTCCTATAGATATGATGCATTTAATTTCCCAAACTATAGTTAAAGTTCCTTTGCTTGAGATGATGAGGATAGAGGAACATAAAGACAAATAATTAGCATGGTGTAAGGGTGTATCCTCAGTTAAAATTGAACAATTAGATGGAGATAAGATAGAAAATGATGTGGAAAGTAAAAAGGAAAAGAAAGAAAAGGATCCTGAGGGATTAGTTTCTCAAATTCCTCATATGTATTTAGATAACTATGTGAATGTTTGTCTAGGCAGTGTGGACCATTTCTTTTTTACTGTGTTAATTAATGGAAAAAATGCTTAAGAATTGCATGATAGACTCAAGAGCATCAAATACAGCAATGTCAGTCAAAATTATGGAGTCTATGGGGTTGAAGGTTGACACTCCTCATGGGAGATGTTAAGCCATAGATTCAAGATAAGTGCTTTTCATTGGTACTATCAAGGCTCTACCATATAATTTGGCTGCATACCCTGATAAAGATATGAAAATGAGTATTCTTGTTGTAGATATTCCTCCTCATTATGGCATGTTGTTATCTAGAAAATGGAGTGCATCTATGGGAGGTAGTTTGCAATGTGATATTTCTTTTTATACTTTTAAAATTGATGGAGAAAATGTAAAGGTTAACTGTGAGTCAAGGGTCCCACACGTGATTAAGATCAGTAAAGATGAGAATATGACTTGTTTCCTTGACACTGACATGGACACATTCAAAGTTAAAGATCTGATAATATATGAGAAGAATATTCTTGTATCCCTATCTGAGAATAAGGAAAATTTATCTGATGGCAGTGGTCTTTGGACTATGTACTTTGATGGTGCTAGTTCAAGGGAGGGTTCAGGTGCTGGTGTTCTACTAATCTCTTGTAGTGGTAAGAATTTTAAATTTTCATTCACTTTGTTGTTTGATTGTACAAATAATGTTGCAGAATATGAAGCATTATTTATTAGGATGAGATAATCTTCTAAGAATGGAAATAATAATCTCAATATAATTGGTGAATCAAAATTGGTCTTATCCCAAGTTAGATCCAAATATGCTTCCAAGAATAAGAGACTAAAAAAATATAGGAATGGTGTTCGGGATGAGATTGAGAGTTTTAATGCTTTCAGGATGGACTGGATGGATAGAAGCCACAAAAAATTGGAATATATCCTAGATAACATTTCTCTCAAGCACATTGATGTCACATTTGTAGGAATTTCAAAGGTTGAAGTGGAAACTAAGCCCTCAGTCCCTAAAAATATTAAGAACTGGCAAGTATTTGATAATGACATTAACATTCTTAGATTTTTGAACTATGAGGGTGAATATTGTAATCAAGAGGTTGATTTTAGTGGATATGTAGAAAGTATGAATGAAAAAGATATAGTGTTTGGGAAGGACATACTGCAATTGAAGACAAATAAGGTTCCCAAAGGCTTGGTAGTGCTAGAAAGGGCTTTTGACAACAAAGATAAAACAATGATCATGAAGACTTTCCACAATCCTCAGAACTTTAAGTAAATAAACCTTGGAACAACATAAGGTCCAAAAAATGTATACATTGGTAAGATGTTGTCTCCAAGGGTAAGGAAAACATTAATAGATCTTTTAAGAAAACATAGGCATGTGTTTTCTTGGTCATATGATGATTTAAAGGTTTATAGGGAAGATCTATTCCAGCATTTCATCCCCTTAAATGATGATGCCAAGTCATTCAGGTAGAAGAAAAGGTTCATTAATCCCACTCTTTCTCCCAAAATACTAGAATAACTAATGAAAATTAGGGACGTTGGTATCATAAAGCCCATCAGGAACTCTTCATGGGTTTCCAACCTTGTGCCTGTGAGAAAGAAAAATGGAGACATAAGATTATGTGTAGATTTTAAAAATCTAAATATGGCTTCCTTAAAAGATAATTATGGTTTTCCTAACATGGAAGAAATGTTTCAGAAGGAGACTAGGTGTGAGCTCATGTCTATGATGGATGGTTTCTCTGGATATAACCAGATAATGGTGAAAGAATCAGAGTAATACAAGACTGTATTCACAACACCATGGGGAACTTATGTCTATATTAGATTTCTATTTATCCTAACAAATGTAGGGGCTACATTCCAAAGAGCCATGGATGTTGCTTTTTCATATTTCATTGATAAGTTTTTGGTGATATATCAAGATGATTTAACAGTCTATTCAAAGGAATAAATCCAATATTGTGGACACTTAGAGAAATTTTTTGTCAGATCACTTGGTTATGGTATATCCTTGAATCCAAGAAAATGTGCATTTGGGATGACTAAAGGCAAGTTTCTTGGTCACATTGTATCAAAATATGGAGTCAAAATAGATCCAAAGAGGATGGTTGCAATAGATAAAGTGTCATGGCCCAAATCTGTGAAGGGAATACAATCATTCTTTGGCCAACTAAACTTATTAAGGAGGTTTTTTACTAATTTTTTTGAGATTAGCAGACCTATTTCAAAGATGATGAAGAAAGGGGCCAAGGTTGAATGGGATGATGAACCTTCTAAGGATTTTCAAGATATTAACAAAGCCATAAAGGATGCTCCTATTTTGAGGACTCTTGATTATGACAAGCCTATGCAAATATTCTCATTTGCATCTTTGCACACTTTTGTTGCAGTGCTCTTGTAGAATAATTTGGAGGGGTTTGAACAACCCATAACTTTATTTAGTAAATCCATGAAGAGTTAAATTATGAAATTAATGAAAAACAAGCATGTGCATTGGTGAAAGTTGTTAAAGATTTTAGGTATTATCTAATTGGAGCAACTGGTGTTGCGTATGTACCCAATGAAAATGTTAAATACATGTTCACTCAACAAGAGGTCTCTGGGAGGAGATGTAGATGGATCAATAGGATCCAAGAATTTAATATAGACATTAAAGTTACAAAGTTGGTAAGAGGTCAGGGGTTAGCAAAAATGATGGATCGAAAAAATCTTAATGCTAACCATATTAATGTTTTAGAAGAAGATCAAAGGACATTCATATGTGATCTTAACGAATGTGAATGATACAAGGACATTATTGTATACCTGCAGAAAATGATTTTTCCTCCTAATATGGATGAGAATAAGAGAAGAACCATCAAATTGCATGCTATCAAATATGATATAGTCAGTGGGGAACTATGGTGGAAAATCAATGAAGGTGTGTTGCTTAAATATGTCAATCAAAATCTGGCAAAGAAGATTTTAAAAGAAATGCATAGTGGAGTGTGTGGTGGTCATTACATGGCTAAAATTACTTCTCATAAGGTATTGAGGTCTAGATACTGGTGGCCCACTATTTTCAAAGATGCACATCGAATGGTAAAAAAATGTGATGCATGCCAAAGGTTTTTAGGTAAGTTAAAATTTTCTGGTAACCTACCTCTTAAACCTATAAATGTTCAAGCACTATTTCAATAGTGGGGATTAGATTTTATTGGAAAAATTGTAGGAAAGTCAAGTAGTGGTCACTCATGGATTTTTGTGGCTACTAATTATTTCACCAAGTGAGTAGACTTTATCCCTACTAGAAGAGCTACAAGAAAAGTAGTGGTAGATTTTACTATGGAGAATATTATTAAAAGATTCGGGTGCTCTAAAAATAGTATTTGATAATGCTATGCGTTTCAGGTATGATGAATTTAATGCATTCTGTAAAAAATATGGGATTCAAATATCTTACTCTTCTCCGTACCACCCACAAGGAAATGGCCAAGCCGAATCAAGAAATAAAAGCTTGATAAAAATCATCAAAAGAGTCCTGGAAGAAAATAAGAAGGCTTGGGATTCCAAGCTAAGATTTTGATTATGGGTTGATAGAGTAACTGTAAAAAAGGCAATTGGATGTGCACCATTTGACCTTGTATATGGCATTTAGGCTAGATTACCACAGAATAACTTAATGCAGATGTATAAGTTTGTGTAGGCTTATGATGAGGACTTAGATGATGAAATGAGGATAAGGATAAATGATCTAATGTAACTAGATGAGACAAGAAGAGAAGCATATGAAACAAATGCAAAACTATAGCTATAGGTTAAGGATTTATATGACAGAAAAAAAACACTATTAGAAAGTTTTATGTGGATGACATGGTCCTCATGTGGAATGCCAGATTGTAACAAAAGGGTAGACATGGAAAATTTAACCCTATCTGGTTAGGCCTATAAATTATTGATAAAAAAATGGGGGAAGACTCATATTTGTTGAAAGACATGGTCAAAGATACTTTAAAATTGCCAGTTCATGGACAATTTATGAAGCATTATTGTTGATTAACTAACGAATATCTGATGGAGATGATGAATACCGAGTGATATCGAGTATCATGATTGTAGAAATGGTTAGATTAGTTTTTGTTTTGTCATTGATGTTAAGTAATTGATTTTTATTGTGTTACCATATCTTAAGAGGAGAAGTTAAATGGGTGACAAATACATATCAGACAATGATGAAGTAATGATGATATAGTTGTTTTCTACAATATATTTGATGTTATCAAATTGGTACATTTGATTGATCAAGTTAGGAACTACAATGAATTAAGTTATGACTGAAAGAGCTACTTTACTAAGCTAGACTGAGTCAGTGGGTAGAATTTTATGTGAGTTGGTTAAAGTTACCGAGCACCAAAGATTAGTTAGACACTGAGCAGTGAATGAAGTCAGTTAACCATTTGCAAAGCAAGTTTTACCGAGTATAGTTATTGATATTAAATGGTGATAAAATCAAATTAAATGCGAAGCGATGATGAGATGGATGAGGAAATGAATTAAATGAATTTTTTTACAAGATCTACGAATGGGAAAATTCAATATGAAGATCTAAGGCAAAGATCAAGTGGTTAAACATAAATATGATAATTCCAAGAAAAGTTACAAGTTCCGAGTTAAAAGTGAAATGGTTTACAGAGTTGAGAAATATGAAGAAGATGATCGAACAATTGAGCAAAAAGGAAGGAAAATCAAATTAAGGAGATTAAGAGGCAAAATTATGTCTATATAAAGAATGAGAATTGCAGAGAGTGTAAGGTTGTTGGTGAATTAAACAGAGAAGGAAAGAAGTTGAAGAACAACATTTACCGAGCAGAACGGAGAAAGACATATTGAAGAAGAATCTATAGTCTGAGAAAGAGATAAATGGAGTATGAGATGTCAGTATTCAATTGAGCATAAAGGATCTGATACAATCATAGTGAGTTGCTATATTTATAGATCAAATTTTATTGTTTCTTATTAATATTTGTAACAAAGAATTCTCTTAACTGAGTGGATTTAACCATCCTATTTGTAAAACCTAGACTTAGGTGACATTCCAAAAGAGTTTTTAAAGACCTCTAACAAACCCACTCCTAACATGGTGAAGATATTAACAGATCTTAGGTAAATTCCCTAACAAGGTCACATTTAGCAAATGTGTTTGTAATCTTTAACAGGATAAGTTCTTAATAGAGCGTACTTCAAAAGGGTACATTTTTTACTGTGGGTTACAATTCCCACAAAAGGTTTTTCCCAAATTGGGTTTCCTCATTAAATCCTATGTTAATGAGTTAAATCATGTGTCAATCAAGTTATATCTAATGTTGCTAAGTTTGAATTATTGATTGTTTCTTATGTTATTTGGTGAATTGGTTATTACTGTATTCAGTATTTACCGAGTGAATCAGTGAGTTCAGTTTTAAGAGTTTAAGTTTTGATTTGTCTGATTCACCCCCCCCCCCCCTCTTAGTGGGACCAAAAATTATTTCTCTTGNTTCCCCCCCCCCCCCCCTCTTAGTGGGACCAAAAATTATTTCTCTTGAAATAATGAAATATATCCATGAATAATAGAAAGGTTGTATATATGTAAATAGGTTTGTGTGTGTGTTTTAGGTTAGGTTTTGTGCTCTATATTTTGGCTGGTCTACTTAACCCATGAGATTATGATATTCTCATCTTATCCTGAGAAGATAAGTGTCCCAAATCAGAGGCACTCTTGGAACTGTAAAAATTTGGCTAAGTATTTGATTTTTCCTTCAAGATTGGCATTAGAATACATCTCCTTGCAAAAAAAAAATTCATGTGTTGAGTGATTGAGGTTTGCAATCGAGTTGGAAGTCAAAAAATGCATGAGGTCTGAGTTGGTTTTTCTTATTGGTCCATGTGTTATGTTGTGGTGGTCAGCTGGATTCAAATGTTCTTGTTATGCTTTATCGTATGTTCACAAGTCTTGTTTGGTCAAATGGTTTATTCTTGTGAACTAGAGATGTATTTTAAATAGTCAGACGTTAGTTCATGAGATTATAAAATGTTAAGTCTAAAGGGTTGCGATCTTGTGTAGGTGTTAATTTCTTAGTATCGCATTATCGCGGGGGTTTTGTCATGTTATATCAAACAATTGTGATGTTGCGCTAACAGTTAAGTTAAGCCATGATCACAAGGTCATGGTTTTGATGTTAGGTTATTAATTAATGTTGTGACCTTATGAAGAGGTTAGTGTGGTTTTTAAGTTATAGCCTTTGCATGATCGCATGATAATTAATGGTTAAGTCTTAACGGTTACGATCATGCGATAGTGTCTATTAGTGTTTAAGTTTGTGTCTATCGCAAGTTCGCAATCATCTTTTATGGTTAAGTATATAAAGTAAAAACAAGTGCAAGGGTTCCACATGTCCTAAGGTTTTGAAACTAACTAACATTTTATGCAAGCACCTCAAGATTGTAAGTATTTTTATAAAGACTTGAAGTTTGTTGTGATGGTGCAAGACTATGACACGTGTACCATGTTGATCTAAAGAAAAAAGGCCTTGTTGCAACATCACAAAGGTTTTAAAAGGATATATCAGTTTGTTGTGATGATGTGAGATATTGCCACGTGTCTCAGGTGAAATGATTGATGGTTAGCACGAGTTCACAGATTTTGTTTGCCTTAACATTTGAAAGTTGCAATCATGCGAAGATGTTTTGAGATGACCACTAGTGCAAGATTGCAGGTTAATAATGTATTTTCATTTAAAGGTTGTGATCATGTGGAATGATTGTTACGACTTAGCACAATTTTGTGAGGTATAATACAAGTTGTGATTTTGTGATGCAAATCTGTGCTAAGTTACCATATCAACTTTTCTGACATTTGACTTAGGTTGAAAGAAGATAATTGCAGTCTGGACCAATGTTTTTGTGACATGTCAGATAATTTGGTGTCATGCTGATATTTTTTCAAAACAAAATTAAACCGGTGTAGGGTTATGAACTCCAGCTTGATGATTTGACTATTTTCTTCCATGGCTAATCTAATTTATTTTGCATACATAACATTAATGTCAAGTTGATGGATAGATAGTTTGTACACGAAATTTTTTTAAAGCTACATACAAAGTCATCATTTTCATATCAAATCTTGAGTCTTTGATTCATGTGTGATAGTGAAGGAGTGTCTAGTTTGATAATTCATTAAGTTTTAGAGAAGTGTGTGTGTTGTTGAAGATTTTTTGCTTGGTAAAAGGAGTTGTTATTTTGCAGAGATGGCAGAAGCAAGTACTTCCACTAGGTCAGCAGCTACGTGGAAACATAAGAAAGATATTTTTTCTAAGGAATGGGTGCAATTGCTTCCTAGGACATCAAATGCATTATCAACAAATGAGCAAGCATGGAGGGATACATATTTTCAATGTAAGAACCCAGATACTACTGGTTCCACTAGTTCTTCTTTGTTTTTATTCTTTTTCAATAATAGAGTGAAGGAAGTCCCTATGTGTAGCCCTTGGGCTCTAAATATGGTGAAATTGATACCCTGATGTTTTTTTGGATGTTGACCTAGTTAAAGCATTAGCAAAAAGTTATTTTCCACTCACCAAATGTATCAAAAAGAAGGATAAATTTGCATTGGTCAGAATTGATAGGGATAGCTTTGTGGAGTCATTTGGTATTACTAAAGCTATGAGTGTTGATATAGACTTAGATGAACAAAAAAGACAAAATAGCTTGAACAAAGGTGTATTGAAAAAGAATTCAATTCCTAATTTTATGCCAAGAGATGGGAGGAAAATAGTACCAATTGCAGATAATGTTAATGAGCCATATGGTCTCAATACCTTCCACAATTATCTCAAGTACACTGTGTATGGTTTGTGTAAGGTTTTGGGATCGGATGGAGGAAAAATAGTGATAGAAGATATGTTGATGTTAGCTATGGACATTCAACACCCATATGTGAATAAAGAGTATGATTATGTGCACTTCATTATCAAAATAATTCACAATGATTTGGTTATTATTCAGAGTAGTCCTTCAAAAATTGATTTCAAATATTACTCAATTCTGATGCATCTCATCCTAGTTTACAATGTTGACTATATGGATAAGGAGTTGATACTGATGAAGGAAGACATGGGCATGCAGATTCTAGTAAAACTCTGGACAAGGGTATGGGAAAGTACTACATATTCTTCTTCTTTCTTACATTTTGAAAACTGAATTGTGAATCATATTAGGAATATGCTAGGTGCAAAAGAGGATAAGACTCCTCTTGAACTTAGAAGAATGATCAAAAATTTTCATGCTAATAGTCAGGGGTCCTTTAGGCATAACTGGGGAGATGCCTTTTTGTTTGAAAATCTTACTATTATTAGAGTTTTTGGGTGCCCTCAGCCACCTCATATTTTTCCAAAATATGTCCTTATCAGGGTGGGTATAATTGAATTCATTTGGAATTTGACATTAGTTGATAAGGAATAGTTAGGTCCCCAAGAGAAGAAAGGAACCTTATTACCTATATTGTGGGTGGTAGATGATTTTACAATAGATAAATGGGCCTTAGATTCCATGAATGATTTTTTAAGACATTATAGATTGTATACTACCAAATTGAGATTATGTGATCCTGAGGAATTCATGAGAAATACTTTGAAGCAAATGACAGGTGTTACTTTGCGAGCTCATGAGCCTTTACCTAAGGAGGATATCATAAGTAATACAATTTTCACTGATGAATTGACTGACAAGAGGAGGTGGAATAACAGATAGATTGAAGACTTTTCTTGAAAAATATGATGAAATTATGGAAAAGATACCAGATGTTCCTACTAGAGCTGAGGCCAAGGTTAATCCTAAAGATGTAGAATCGTCACAGGGAGATATGCCTCTAGGAAAGGAGTTTATTGAGATTGTAGAGGGAAGCTGATGAGGCTTAGTTTTCACAAAGGCCATCAACTAAAAGAAAAAAGGTTGAACAGTCTGTCAGGATAATGAAGGATGTTTCCAAGTTAGTAATCACTGAGAAGGGGCCTTATTTCAATGAGTTGAGACAAACATTAAGAGATGCTAAAAATCCACCTGAGGGTGAAGAGACTAGAGAATCAAATTTAGCATTAATTTCTCAGATGGATGATAGATTATTTATCTCCAATATGTTTTTGTTAGATGATGATTTCATCCAAACTGATGAGTTCAAAAGTTTTCTATTTAAATTCAAGGAAAATGAGTTAAAATTGAACTTGGGGATAGAGGATGACACTGATGAGAAGAAATAAAATTTAGTGTTGACACTACAAGAGTATGATCCTAATAATCATGCACTTATTATGGCACAGGTAAGGGAACTTGTAAAAATAAGTAGAATGCTTCTAATGCCTAGATGGGATATGAAATCCTCTTTTGTTATTGATCAGATAAGGAGACGGCCTGATCTAATTTTCAAATCTGAAGTTGAAGTTCATGAATTTATTAGAGGATTTGGTTTTTATCCAAAGAGTAAAACATTGGCTATCTAGTCACTTGCACCTGCTACATAGAAGTCAAGGCTTATTGATATACAAGATAACAGGCAGGTGAGAGGCTTATCTAGAATATCCAAAATGTGAGTAATAGAGAGATTGTTGTACTTCTAACTCATGTGTCATTTTTTAATCAAGCCAAAGCAGAAGACTTGGAGAGAAGAAGTGTAGAGACATATACTAGTCTGATCGGGATTTCAAAGGAGTATGAAGGAAAGTTTATGCTTAGTAGTAAGCTTGAAGATAAAATTCTTGAGCTCGCTAAAAAGTTAGCTAATGTGAAAGTTATTTCTACTCATGAGATGGTGGATGCTTCAGTTGAGACCATTAGTGAGTTTGATCCATCTATTTCTAATTTTGTTGTTTATGTTCCTGTTGTAAATGAAGAAAAGATAAATGTTTATGTTGGTGGAATAGAGAAGCTAGAGAAGGAAAAGAATAATTTGGGAGTCAAAGTATTGCTAGAAATTCTACAGCATAGGATAGATATTTTAAAGAAAAAATTGGATGTTGTCCATGGTTCCCATATATTTGTACAAGATGCTGAAGGGAAGTGTGCAGAGGCAATGACCCTCCTGAACCCTGTTTTCACTCTATGGTCAGGAAGAAATTTTTCAATGGATAAACTTGTAGCTATTTTGATTTATAGGCATGACTTACCCAATAAGATTGCAGAGACAAAGAATATGATTAACATGGTAAACGCATTGGTTGCATTTTTCAAAGGCAAAGATTAGATAATTAAAGGTGATTTGCAGTTATTTCTTGAGTCATACAACACCAATGTTCCCAACATTTATGACAGGGAGGGAAAATTGAAGGATATACATACATGGATGGAGGATTTTGATTTGATTGTTGATAGTATTGAAATATTGTTACATCTAACAAGTGATATTGATACACCATGTTTCAATGATGTACTAGATAATATTTTCAGAGCTGAGGTGGATCTTGTAAATCTTATTGCAGATGTGAGGGCTATAACTTATTTTTGTTGGAATGAAGTAGTTGGATAGTTAGAGACTGTTAAAAATTTTGGTTGGCCATCAGATATGTAATTTGCTAGATGGGAGATGGAATTGAATAAAGGAAAATCTATTTGAACAGCCGAATTCCATCAATTTTGTCTTTTTGTGGATGGTTACTGATATGGCACTTGAGCATGTTTACAAGGAGAAAAATTATCTCAATAGGTACCTTTAAATTGCCTTCAAAAGTTGTGGGTATCCTACATGATCCAAAGAAATTGTATCTGATTTATCTCTAGACAAAAGTGCCAGTTGTCATTTTGTTGATGCCCAGTTTCCCGCACTACAAATTTGAAGATTTCATTTGGTTTTCCTGCGTTATGTTGTTGTTGAGTAGTTAATTATTTTTCCCTAAGTGATATATAGCTTGTTGAAATCCTTGTTCTATAAAAGGATTTCCAAGATCGCTTAGGGATGGCTGAGAATTTTTGTCTTGAATTCATAAGAGTTATTTCAACCTCAGTTAGGTTTAATAGATGTAATGAGTCTTGTATAACAATATACAAAGCCATTAGATTTTTACTATTGGAGTTTTAGTTTTGTTGTGTCTAATTTAAGTGATAAAATCAATGTATGAAGACAATGATTTTGAAGTTAATAAAATATAATCCATATTTGGTGCTCTCCTTTGTGTTGGTTTTATGAGTTGCGAATTTAATAATTCAAAGTTTTTTATCCAATTCACTGCATATTTTTCATATGTGTATGTTTAATTCTAAGCTTTGATCAAAGATCAATTAAAATGCTGATAATTAATTCATAAGTTCATAAGGTATGAGGATCATTATAACAAGTCTAATTTTGGATTACCTGAAATGGTGTTATTGTAATGCAATAATAATCTAAGTCCTGGATCATTAGCAATTTTATATCATTCATATAACGGGTTGTAAACTAAGAGTATTGCCCAATGGACAAGGCATTTATCTAAATATGATATAATTGTTATCTTTTTGGTTCTTGTTGTCTGGTTACACCATCTTTTGATTAAAAAAAAAAAATTATTTTTAGTTTTGTCTATGGTATGTGTATCTAATGCTCCATAACAATTAGAATCAATCAGTAATTAGTTCTTACTTAGTATTTTATTGTTATTATTGAGCCTCTTGTGAGATAATATGTTTATCAAATTCAAGGATGTGTTTAATGAGTATAGTATTGTACTAAATTCAGGCTTACCCACCTTGGTCTTGTAAAGCCAAAAGTGTAGGGGGGGTTTTTAATCCTTGTTAGTTGGTCCAGACATTTATAGGGGTTTGATAGTTGGAGTTGGAAACTCTTTCGTATTTGTAGTGAGTGTATTGGTAGCTATAGAAGCATAAAACCTTTTTTTGGGAACCAACATGACATAAACACCATAGTGCATGTGCAAACACTAATCTAAGGACATCTCCCAAAACTAAGAGAATTAAAGGAAAAATTCTATGCCGACTCCAATGTATGGCTAAATGAAATTAGCTCTCCCTCAAAGAATGAATAAATCACTCTCCAAGCCTACACAAGCACCGCTAAGTTTATTTTAGAACACCCATTAAATTATGCCAATGATAATATTAAGATATTCAAGATATCTAAGAGAGAACTATAGTAAGTGTGTTTGGTACCAACATTAGCATATGTAAACTACTACTAAACATCTAATTGTTTCATAAATTTACATTTCCTTCATACAAAGGATCTATTATACAATATTATATTGCATAGGACATGCATCCTTAAGTACATACATAACCATGGTATAACATAACCATATACAATAAGTGAAGAGAGATAAATAGAGGAAGAAGATGAAGTCCAATGTCCAAACTGATGTCAAACTCTAGTCCCCAATGGTGGTTGGAAATTCCACCCAACCATATCAAACCCATAGGCCCACCCCACTGTGCTAGGAAATGAGCACACGACCCAAACACAACAAAAAAGAATACACTTAGGGAGTAGGCTTACACACACGCCAATAAAGAGTACTCACATCAATCACATGATCAATAAAGGAGCCATCGTCTACTCAATATAATGTAATACATTTATGGTGCTACTCTATCTACAATGAGGTTAGGTGATAGGGGAAACAATGGGAAAAGTGTCATCGTATAGCACTAATAGATTACACAGAATGGAAAATCCTCTCATAAGGACAATGAGTCAATGAATACTACTCATGATAGCATCATTAATCCATTGCAAGAGGTAAAAATTCATCACATAAGTATACATTCATCCTAATTACATCATAAGTAAACAAATACATCAAATGAATATCATAATCTCATAGAAGAGTCTGCATATAACTAGGACCGCTCAAAACCTATTCTTCGGTCCTCAATGACAATTAGCCATGCCACCCAACTATGAGGAACCCTCAGGCCCTCTCCCACCATGCTCATGGAGATAACCATATGGCCCATAGAACACAAGCAAAGAAACCATATAGGGTATACATGCACACACCATAGAAACATCAAGCCACGTCCACAAGGTACTATGACCACACAAAACCAGGCAAAGAAATCACCAAGGATACACATGAAACCAAAACATGGAGGCTATACAATAAACAAATCAAATCACAACATCCATCAACCATAAGAGACATGGCCAAACTAAATATAAGGTGATGCACTCTCACATTTCTGAAAGAGCTACAAATAAGTCCAAGACATAATCAACATGCAAGTAACAAGCTCAAATAACACATAACCACAAACTCACCTATCAATAGAGTGGGTTCACAATCCAAGAATATGAATGGAATTGCATGTCTATGTGGCCCATGTGGCACCAAGCCATCCTCTCATGGTAATTAGGAGCTCGATGTGCTGGCACACCTTGACACTTCTCTATTACGTACGTGGCTAGTACACCTAGGTCCACAAAACTCATAGGAGGTATCTCAATGGTCGGTACACCCAGATCCACTATAGTCAATACACCTAGGCCTACATTGTTAGTATTACTCTTTCTTAGTTATTTGTTTGAACCCCATTGTTTTATTATACATTAATTTTTCACTTGATTAGTACTCTTTGATGGGTTAACCCGGTGGCCCCTTTGTGCCCCAGTCCCCCAATTGAGAGTCACCCACAATTATCTACACACCCATTCAAGAAAACACATGGCACAAAATGAGATCTCCCAACAAAACAATCATGACACATTACCGACATATCCCTCATGTAATGCCCTCTAGGGAACCTGACAGGACAAGACATAAAACCTCTAAAAGATGCAAGTAATCTTTTTTTCACTAGAATAATATCCATCATTACACTTCTTGTTTCTAAATAATACTTAAGCACTTGTTTTTGAATTTAAATGCAATATCTAATCAACCCAAATTCCTTACAGGCTCTGCAACATCACTACTAAAGCAACATTATCTATCCTATTAACATTCTTAAGATATTCATTGAATTATGAGATTTATTAGCCTACGTTCATTTTAATGTAACAAGACAAATGTACCTATCTAATTAAGCATAAGTCATTCAACTATCATCATTATTCAATCCATCAACTCAAGACATTAAATTCACATATAATCCTTGATTTCATAGCATATACTACCCTTTATATCACTTTCATTTAAGAATTTAGATAAGAGATTAATATTCATTAAGGTAGTCATTGTCCTATGTACTTCATTAATCCATACTCATTTTGAATGCACAAAGTAAACATAAACCCACCATTGAACATTACAATCAAGTTATTATTTATTTCATTGATTTATAATTTTTCATTATTTATAATTTCAATTTTTATTCTATCATTTCACAATAATGTTCTTTGAACCTTTCATCAAGAGATAAAACATTTTTTCCTAAGTACATCAATACATAACTACATCTAAGTTCATTTCATTTCTAGATGGAAAACATAAGAGAATAGGAGAAATATGAACAAGTAATGTAAATAGATTTCTTTTGATGATGATAACATGTCCAATACACCACACATTCTTTCCCATTTTTATACCTAGAACTACCCATTCCCTTGTACATTTATTTGAATACATCAATATACATCATTGATTCATATATATTTGACTCCTTTAAGGAGTTTACATTAACAACAATACACATATGCCAACACATCTCAATATGATGCAATATACAACATAAAGGCTTTAAACTACAAATCTAGAAAGGAACATGTGCAAGGATCATTCAGGATACCACAAATAGTACCTTGATATAATAAAGATTAATCACCCTACCACATGGAACCAATAGGCCCAATCCCCCAATCTAGGAGATAGAAACAAATGCCCATGCAAAAAGAAACATCTACGATATACCTAAGGTGGTAAAGACCCTTTCCAAAAACAAAGCATGAAACATAAATGGACAGCAAGCCAAGTAGGACTATAAGAGGCACAATCAATCAAAGGCGTAAAGACTCTAGGTTGCAAGCTCGATGAGTGTCATCACATAGCCCTCACCCCTTGCGTTACCCTGATGGTCAACTCTAGACCCCGACACCCAAGTAGTCACATGTGGAACCAAACACCTTTCCTAAGGACAATATTGTTTGATTGTGCCAGCTTTAACGACACCTTCTCCCACTCTCATCCCTAGCCTATACCAATGCTACCAGCATTGGAGAGGCATAAATTAAATTTTTTAGTGTGTATTCCCCCTATTCCCAGTTCATTTATTTAGTTTATCACTTGATTAAACAACTCATCAATGAGTTACCCTAGCAACCACTTAGGGCCCCGACCCCCATTGAGAGCCACTCACCTACTCAACCTAGGTTCTTTACCCAAAAACAAAAGCATATCAAATGCATAAGAGAAACATATATCATCTTGAAATCATTCCATAAGTCTCATAAGAACATAAAAGTATCACCTTTTCAGGTTTAGGTACTCACTTGTTACCACCTAATCCATCGGATAACCCTAAACCCTAATCTGACATTCATATTTATTCAAAATACATAAGGAGGCATCAAAATGCACCAAAAATTATATCACAACACTATATCAAAAATCAGATCATAAGTACCTCTGTTACCAACTCAAAAACCATAAAGCATCATAATAGAATCATACTAAAGTAAACATGTTGATTCTTGAAATTGACAAAGTCAAAAATTTCCTAAAACTCTCAAAATACAAAATATTTATTATAACTCTTATGAGGAAGAAACCACACTCAAACATCCTAAAATTAGTACATAAAATGTAACTTAAAGTATAATAAAGGAATATTTATTATACTTAAATGTTACATTTATGTACCGCCCCAAGGCTGAAATCAGATTGAGAACACCAAATTGGCCTGGTTCCTAACCTTTTGGCCAAGAAATACACTTGAAGGCAGAATGACACACTCATAGGGCTGCAAAAATGCACGTGCAGATAGAAAGATGCACTTGATATACCATAACTACGCACTTGCATAATTAGAACTAAGCACTTGCATAATCAGAACTAAACACTTGCAAAATCATAACTACACACTTGCAATAATATAATAACACACTTGCAATAACAAAAGAATGCACTTGATTCAATAGATCAACGCACTTGACTATCAAACTAGGGAAAAATAATGAAAGTCAAGATTTAACTTACAGCTAAAACTGGACAAAATTAGGGCATTGGAAGAAAAATATGAGGAAGACCCAATTGAGATCCCTCGATTCCCTTCTAGGAACATCGCTAAGAAAACCCAAAACATCAAAACAATGTGTGCATTTTTTCAAGAACAAAAGTAGGTCTATATGAAGAAATAAAGAGATAATGAAGAGATGTCATCACAAAATCATTCAAAATGCACAAAACTTATTCTAGAAGGATATTAAATGCCTCATAAGCATAGTATAAACATAGATAATACATAGAAGTAAATAATACAATTCACAATATCATCACACAATAAAGAACACCACAACATCATACACATTATTCCTATTTTCATTATAAGATTTCTTCCAGGGAGAGATCCTACCCAGAGCCCTGCAAAGATCCACATTTGAAGAAGACAAGGAGGAAACCTAATCTAAATCAATCCAATTCAAAGAAGACCCTTCTACCACAACCCAATCTAGTGAAACTCTCCTCTCAACTCTCTTCCTCCCTCAACTCACAGACATTACAGCACAAGATATGACTCTCAATCCATCTCAAATCCTCATCATACTCTCACATATTATCTCTGCAAAACTCTCCTCAAAAATTCCCATGAACAACCTTTGGAAAATACTCTATATCCCTCCTAGAATTATATATATTTTCCATATTTTCCATATATATATATATATATATATATATATATATATATCCTTGAAAGGAGTTGTATGGGAACAACCACCCGTACAACCATATTAATCTAATTCCCATAGTTATATTAGTTATACTCCTAACATGTGTGTGTGTGTGTGTGTGTACACCCATATACATATACTTATATATATTCATTTTCGTATCTATTTTATATATCTATACCCATATAATTACTCAAAGAATAACAAACATTGATTAATTAGAGTAACTTAACATACATGTATATATATTATTGAACTTATATGATTATGAGCCATACAAAGAAAGAACTTAATTCAAGACAAGCTATAAATCATATGCAATGTTGAATTATACTCCAAGAGATCATAATTATCACAATCACATCAATTATCATATCACTAAAGTAAGTCAACCTAGACATTCAAGGAAACCCAAGCATCTCATGACCAAGCAAGAACCTCCTGAATGTCAACAAGCAAAGAGACCAAGAAAGAATCCCTGAAACACGGCATAACAAAGATCAATAGAGAATCATCTCAAGAAGGAAAATAAATGGAATGAATAAAAAAATCACACAACCAAATAAATTCCAGGGACCACAAGGCACTATCCACGAACATGCCCAGCTAGGTGAGGTGAATATGGGTTTGTCACCCCAACACTAGACCAACTAAATAGGAACCCTAATGTTCCCAAAATGGATAATGGAAAAGGGAGACTCATGCAAGGGAATTGGTACTATTGGAACTCTAAAATTTTGGATAAATTTGGAGCGACTAAGTTGAAATTTTCTCTAGGGCAAAAGTCACTGCCCCTAAAAACTTGTGGAGAAGGCCTACTTTGAGTGCGAGTAAAAAGAGACCATGATATTTTCAAGAGAAATAACTTGGAGAGTGTGTTTATCACCTTTCATGGAGTATTTGTAGTGGTTTTCAACTCTCAGAATTCAATTTGGATGTGTTTTTGGGACAGCTATTTGAAGGTGTTAACACAGATCTGCATTGTGCACATATCTAATTTTTACTAAGTGACCCACTTTCGAGGTCTGCATCTTAAGCCCAGTTGATACTCATATCATAAGGAGTGTTCCAAGATTTTGTAGGAATGAAATTGGATCTCCATGTCCATTTGTAGACCCTTGTGATTTTATATGTTAAATGATCCATAGCCTTTTTGTTTGCAATTTATTATGGTTCTCTGAGTGTAATTCGTAGAATTACAGAGTACCCTACTTTGGGGTCCCACAATTTGCACCCAGTTGGATTTCATAAGGGATTTAATGTTCTCCTACATTGTAAACATGGAAATGAACCTTCCTGAATAGTTTTAGATCATGGTCAATCCATTTGAACACTTTTCCGAGCCCTTTCCAAATTCAATTTCTATAGTTTTACTATTTTTGAATTTAGAAAGTTATTAAAGGGATGACTTTGAAGATTAATGTTGGTTGACTAGTTGATCATTTAATAAATATAGTTGAAGCCTCATTTTCCTAATGTGAAAATGAATCAAGTTCCAAGGTTTCAGACTATAAGGGTCTCATTTGATAGGTTTGTGAAGTCAAATCTAAAGGCAATTTGTGGAGATTACTAGTGTTGACAGAATTGAGTTTATAGAACAGCCACTCTCAAAGAATTGTAACTTCATATCAGATGGTTATTTTGAGATTCTAGTTGTTTATCTATACTCTCTATGTGTAAATGTTTTCTCACATTCAGTGTTTGAGCCTCCAGACATAATTTGATATCTTTTCAAGGGAAAATCCAAATGTAATTTATGCAATTTGTACATCTGCATGTGTCACAATGTTTCAAAATGATCAAGTTCAGTCAAGGATAACTTGCGCCCGATTTCAAATAGGGTTGAACCCTTTTAGACATTTGATCTTTATACCTAATGGAGTTCTCATCCCTAGTGGAAATTTCCCAATGCAGATTTTTGATATTATATGAGGCAGCAATTGAGTGGGTTTCTAGACAAGTTTTGATGTGCCCATTCACAGAAATAAGGAAGTAGCCAACTTTGACAATCAAAAGATCCGGTCTCCAGCATCATCGTACAAGTCTTCTTTGTAGAATGAATGTTGGTATATCAAATTTTATGATTTCTAGTTTTAGAGGTCATGTGGGGTCATCTGATCAATTTTCCAGAGTAGTTCTAGAGGCTACTTATCATTTATGAGATCAATTTGTAGAGATATAAAAGGTTAATTCTAGTGGTCACCAATTCAATGCTCGTTTGTTTGGATTTTAAAGTACATTATTATATTAAATCATTTTAATTTAAGTGATAGTAATTATGGACACCTAAGATGCCAGGGGAACTTTTACCTTAAGGAAAGCAATTCAATCTATTAATCTCGCTCCCTATCCTAATCTCATGCATGATAGTCAAAACTCCTATCTTGAATAAACACAAAACACAAAGCTGTTATGAAGTCTCAGTGGAAAACTCTTGAGTTTGAGAGTATCAAGTGGTGCAAGCTTTGTTTTTAACAGTAAGAGCCAAGGATTCATCAAATACCCAATGATAGGATGGAATGACACAATGCAGGCCATAGCTAGATGCCAAAAGGAGCCCAATCCCAGGCTATGTACACCCCATCAGATTTGAACAAGAATGAATCCATATATGCATGGTATCATCGAGAAAATGGAGTAAGGGGTTTCAACGTAGAAATTTTTGTACTTTTGAAGCATGCAAAACATGAAATAGAAAAGTGGATGGGGACATTGACTGTGCCAAGGTACTAAGAGGCTACACAGGGTACCAAAGTTGTGCAACAGTTGCAAAGGGAAGGGGTGTGCACCATGTTTTTCAAAAAGGTGTTAGTGAACAGATTTGTCTCCATGATAAATAAAATTTATCTTAACCCTACACCTTTTTGAAGACAAACATCTCACAAGAGTTGGGTAAGCATAAAATATTTGCTTCCCTCTAAAATATACGAGGTACAACTCCCTCTCAAAAGTGTTCAATAAATTTTTGGATGAAATACAAACAATGTACTTTTAACCAAAAATTATGCAAGGATCTCTCAAATACAGTTCTTCTAGAGATCATAAAGATAAAATTTAAAGTTTGAGGAAAAGACAGTTCCTCCAACTATCTAAAATTACTTGCTTAAGCAACTAAAAATAGGAATTGCATGGAAAGATGAATAATCACAGCACAGAAAAATTAATAATGCAGAGCAAGAGATATACCAATCCACAAAGTAATCAATATATCACAAGTTCAAATTCAAAGATCTAAACTGAGACTTTGCACTCATATCTTATACAGTAAGGATCAAAGTCCAAAACAAGTGTGAATCATTGTATTCTTTCCATCAATTATTTCAAAAAAGAGAACTAAAAATTAACAGTACTAAAAATTCCAAAATACAATATCTGATATAAAATTCTAACCCTTCGCCAGTTCTATGCTCCAGCATATATAGTTTTTCAATCCAGGAGGCCTCCCTGAAAACTCAGCCTCTCGGATTGACAGCAAATAAAAATGGTTACAAAAACCAGTAACTAAATAAAGAAAATAGTTTTACGACAGCTTTCCCTTTATGAAAATAACTAAAAATCATAAAACCACCATCTATCCTTGACTAATTTCCCTTTGACATGGTATCTCAAATAGGATTCTAGCTCCTAAAGGTATTAAACAGGTCTTGAGTCGGATGAGAATGTAACCCTTTCAGACCAATTAGCTTTTCCCAGCATGTGTTCTTTTCCCACTTGAGCTCCTAGATTCTCTCCAAGTGCTTAGGTAACTACCCTCTATTCAGATATAGCATCGATTCTACATTTTTTATTTTGGTAAAGTCTTCAGTTGTAGGTTCTTCACTTTTTCTAATAGCATTCATGGCCCCTTCAAAACTTTTGACCATAGCATCTGTGTCCATGTTTCCTTCCCCAAATTGAAGGATTCTTGACGGGTTTACTACCTTGATATCTTTCAATGCATTTTTTTATTAAGGTAACTGCAGGTTTTGAAGGGGCCTCGAAGCCCTGTACAAAATAGTCAAAAAAGATATTCAATAATGCCCTCTAAACAAAATGTGTCAAGACCATAGTGAGGGCTTTACAATAGGCACCCACAACCTTGGAGAAACAATGCATGAAACAACCTTCATGCAAACCCAAGATGAAGACAAATCCAAGTCTAGGATTTACCTTTAACACCCTTCTGATGGGAATGAAGAGTCATATCAAAGGAAGAGAACACCTTGATTTTTTTTCCTTTAACAATAATCCAGCCCTCTTCAACTCTAGCCGCCTCATCCTGCCAACGTGAAGGATCATCAACCACACCAGAATGATCAAAGCTACCAGTAGGGGTAGAAAAAATGCTAGTAGAACCAGCAGGAGAAACATCCATATAACTAATAATAGCCACCACCCCTCGTATCACCAAGGGATACCAAATATGCAGCAACCCCCACTAAACCAGGTGACGATACTACTAAGTAGGCATTCACAGGAGAACACTCAAGAGCCACAACCAAACTAGCAACAGGCGGAGGGACCTGTGCAGTCACCTGGGAAATTTTTTTTGGTGAGATAGGCTTCTTTTCCACCACATAGTGTTGAGCAGAAGCATCGTTCCACCAAGATACAATAGTTTTATTTTTACCCATTCCACATTGAGCATCCATATGCCCAGTTTTAAAACACCTTCTGCATCTAAAGGGAATCCCTTCATAATCCAGAGACTGATTCCATCTTCCTTTAGAGGAGTTGATCACTATCTCCATGGGAAGACCCTTAGAGGGATCAATATCCATAAGAATGTGAGCATAATTAGAGTGGAGAATGTTAAAAGACTCGCCATCCACCAATAAAAATTCCCCAAGAGCATTACCAATCCCCTCCAGCAGAGAGTCAATCCATAAATGTAGGGGAAGATTAGGAAGACGGACCCATATAGGAAACCTAATGAAGGAATCTAAAATAGGGTTAAAATTGATATGCCAAGACTTAACCATGAGCATAAATTGATCCTCCCATCTGAAAAAATGTTCACATGATAGATTATTTTTGTCCAAATTCAAATTTTGCTATAAAATACCCCTTAGCCAAGGGAAAGATGTGCACCGTATCCATGAGGATAGACTCCCAATGACTAGAGATCCATTCATGAAGCTTCAGGAGGCTAGGCCAAAAACCTCTGAACTTGCAAATCAAGGCATGGGAAGAAAACATAGAGATATTGTGGTCTATTTCCTCCTCCACATCTACATCCACCACAATGGAGATTGGATTTAAAATAGGAACAGGCCCATGTTTTTCTCCCAGATTTAACATAGCATCTTCCCTAGTAGTAGAGGAGGGCTTCGCAAACACCACATGGGGGCTCTTAACCCCACCCTTCCTTACTGAAGCATAGTCCAACACCCCTGAATACCACACAGAAGCGTCATCCACACTCCCCGCACCAGGCACCATAGGCGCTGCACCCACTCCACTAGAAGGAAGACCATAGGAGGGCCTATTTCCAACAGAGGGGGCACCATCGGCAGAGGCTACAGCTATGGTAGGATCCTAAGCACCATCTGACAAGGAAACATCGGCAGCGGCAGAAGCCCTAATTGCAGCAGGGGAGGGAGATGTCATTCTAGTATATTGGTTTTTTTTACATCTTTCAATGCATTAGTGTGCATTTCCTTTACCTCTTTTTCCATGGCTCGCATGTTTGAGATTGCGGCTTTGATTAACGACCCTTTCCACCCCAATTTTTTCTTTAGTATAAACAACATGCAAAGATCAATCATTTCCATGGGGTTTTCAGACATAAATTTTGTCACTCCATATTCTTCTATTTCAAGAAATTGAGAAATGATCACTGAGTACTTTTCCTCATCTAACTCCTGTCCTGGAATGATAGTCTAAATCTCACCAACTAACACCTCCCCTTCTGCATAAGTGACTGTGAATTCTTGTATATACTTGTTTCCCTCTGTTATGATGTCATCGACCCAGCTACTCATTGCTTCTATCAAAACCCCGCCATGTTGCATTTGTTTTAGCAATTTCTTGTTGTCTACGTAGTTGGGATCAAATTTCTATGGGGACTAGGCCAGAGGTAGTGCCCCTACATTACTGGATGATCTGAGAAACTCAACCGTGGTTATCATGAGTTGTTTAAGCTCTCACTTTTCCCTGTCATCTTTTTGAGATTGGTCGAGTGTGTGATTAGCTAAAACTTGAACAAATCATCTCTTGTGTCCTTGTTTAGCAGACAAAACTATTGTAAATGAGTTGATCAACTAAGAGGGGAGGGGTGAATCAGTTACCACAAAAACAAATCCAAGTCCCTTAAATGTCTTAATCAAACTTATCATTGTTACTCGGTCAACAAAGATATTCTATTGTTACTCGGTTAACAAAGTAAACTTAAGATATTTAACTGTAATTATCCTTTAGTGATTAATTGTAGAAACATAAAGCATTAAGAAAATAAAATATACACAGATGGCACAAATATTTAATGTGGAAACCCAATTTGGGAAAAACCACCAGTTGCAACTAGTTACTATTTTTCACTCTTCTGAAGTGAGCCATGTTAGGAGCCAACCCTATTAAAGGTTATAATACACACTGTTAGGTGTGACCCTATTGGAGGATTTAATCACCCTATAAGGAGTGGCCTTGTTAGAGGTCTTCAAACACTTCAATGTATAAATTTCACCTTGTGAGAGGGTTTATGAAAGACTATTAAGTCTAGTCTATAAATAGATTTTAATCACGCCTACAATTGTTAGAGAGTAATAATGGATTGACATGTTTGTCAAAGCAACTTTCTTTGTTTATTCAGATCTCTGCTCTAGTTTTAAAATGGATCCTTACTGATCAAATATTCTATTGCATCTTTGTATGTTCTATCCTTAATCAGAATCCCATCTAATTTCGCCTCCACACTTCATATCACAAACTTTTCTTCTTCTTACATCTTACGCCCATTCAATCCAAACTTGACCTTATATATATA
>MU225838.1:762919-787912 GCA_018584345.1 Thuja plicata
AGATCACATGGGTTACTCCACCCATCTCTCCAGTCCACATGGGTAACTTCACCCACCTCTCCAGTCCACATGGGTAACTTCACCCACCTCTTCAATTCAAAAAGGTAACTCACCATTAGCTCTTCAGTCAACCAAACTCTATCTCCTCTTTACTAAATGAAGAGGTGGAGTTTACTAATGGCTCCTCTCGTTCCTTTTAATCTCAACCATTCATCTCCCTATCTCTGGGATTGATCTCAACCATTCATTTCATCCCCAATTCCTATATAATAAACCCTTCATAACCATTTAAAGCATCCAGGATTTCAAGCTCTCGTGCGCCATTACTATGTCAGTTTGGTTCTAGCATTCAAGCCATCTTGCGATCACACACTCGTTTCAATTAGAAAATTCTCGACACTTATCAAGTCATAGACGCTGCCCACACCAATACTGAGCATCAAGAACAGTGTTTCAGAAGGAGTAGAGAGAAATAATAGAAGCTTCAAGCGCTTCGGGGTTTGCATTCATTTGTTTTCCTTTCTTTGCTTGTAGATTTTATTGGTTATGCTTCGAGTTATTCATTTTAGTAGTATTTGTGTATTGGATTTATATCATTTGTAAAACCTTTGCTACTAACCCTTGCCTTTGGAAAGCTTGGGAACCATGAATCATGAAAAGAGGCATACACTACCTTCTGTGGCACTCCAAATCTGACAAAAATATGATTCAATAGAAAATCATAAACAATTTGAGAATTTTCCTTTTTGGTAGGGATAGCCTCCACCCACTTTGTAAAATAATTAGTAGTTGTTGGACTATATACATTCCCTATACTATATGGTAGATTCAGAGGCCCTACAAAATCTATCCCCCATTGTCTAAAAGGTTCATCTACCACAACTGGCTTGAGAGGCAAGGTTGCCAATTGTGGACGTCCTGCAAACAATTTGCACTTCTCACAATTTTTGACATAATGATATGCTTCTTTAAACATCCCGGGCCAATAGAAATGATTCCATAGGATTTTGAAAGTTGTGATAGTGGAAGAAAAATTCCCACCACAAGCTTCATCATGGAATGCTCTTAATAACTCTGTCTACTGCTTAGCATAAACACATCTGAGAAAAGTTCCATCCACTCCTCTTTTATATAGCACATCCTGAGAGATAACATACTTAGACACCTTTAGCTTCAAATTATGCCTTTCTTAGTGACTCAAGTGTTTAGGGAATTCTCCATATGTAAGGAATTATGTCACATCTGAGAACCATGGATTAGTCAAACTTACCAATAGGACCATAGGAGCTTCATTTGCTTCTTCTGACAACTTTCCATTTTCTGCTATTAACCTACACAAACCTCGTCCTCACACCAGATTTGTCAACTTAATGATAAGGTCATATTCTTGAATCTTAGCTACCCATACAACTCTATTATTCATTCATGTTTCCTTTTGTGTCAAAGCACTTTTTACTGTTGTCTCTGGAACGTATACAGTAGAATACGAGTGCAAAATGTAGTACCTAAATTGTTTCACTACTGCGAAGGCATGCTTTTCAATTTGATAATATTTGAGTTTATGTTTCTTCAACGTCATGCTCATGAAAGAAATGGGTGCCTCCTGTCCTTTGTAATTCTTTTGTGTCAAAATATCGAACAAAGTATGCTCTGATGCATAACAATAAATCACAAAGTCCTTTTCAAAATCTAGGCTTTTCAACATAGGGGCTCAGGATATTGTTTCTTTGATATCATTGAAATCCTTTCGCCCTTCCTCATTCCACTTAAAAGGGTGTTTCTCACTCATCATATCTACTATGTGCTTGGTGACCTCTGAAAATTATGGGATAAAAGCTCTTTAAATGTTCACTTGGCTAAAGAAGGACTTCAATCCACTCCTATTAGAGGGTAAGTTAAGTTTTTGGATAGCTTTGACCCTATCAGGATCAATTTTGACTCCCTCTTTCAAAACAATATGCCCTAATAGTTTACCTTCTTCAACAAAGAAAATGGACTTTTTTGGATTTAGAGACATACCATGACTTTTGCACCTACATGGCACTATCTCTAGATCTTTTAAAAGGTGATTCCTTCTTTTTGAATAGACATTCAATTCATCTAAATAAATTACAATGATTCTATTTCATAGATCTCTGAAGGAGGATTCCATCACCCTCTGAAATGTGGCGCCAGCGTTAATCAAGCCAAATGGCATTCAGTTGTATGCAAAGGTACCCCATGGTGTTATAAAGGTCATATTGTGATGATCCTCCTTTTCTACGTTGATTTGATTGTACCCAGAATACTCGTCCAACATTAATGTTACTTCTGATCCTGACACAACCTGCAGAACATGTTCCATTACTGGTAATGCATAATTATCTTTTAGACTGGCTTGATTCAGATTTTTGAAATCGACGCAGATTCTAATTTCACTGTTCTTTTTTGTCACAGGCACTATATTGGCGATCTAGGTAGAATGATGGATGGGGAAGATAATCCTGGCTTGTAGCATCTTTTCCACTTCCTTTAATATGGCTTCGGATACCTTTGGATTATAATTTCTGAGCTTTTGGTGAAAAGGTGCAACATCATATTTCAAAGGAATATGATATCTAAACTGGTTGTCTCTAAATTTTTTGAAGTCTTCATACCTCCAAGAAAAAACATCCCTATATTCTTTCAGTAAATTTTCCAAATTATCCCTTTCTTGTTGAGAGCATGTTTTTCCTATTGAAATCCATTTAGGATCACCTTCATCTCCAATATCAATCTTGTCATACTCCTTGGGATTACGAGAGTATGACAATTTCTCTTTGGTTGTACTATCATCCTTTCTTTGAAATAGATGTTCTAGAGACAAAAGCCCCTTGGGAATCTTGTTTCCTTTTAATTGAATTATCTCTTCATCTTTTGTAGCACCTTCACAGACTTTCCTACATTCACTATTAGAACCTTCAAACTATATATTAGCAAAAATTTGAAAACAACCAATGAAATCTTTGAGATGAGAGTCATTATCAAAAACCTTCTAGTGATGTACATTATCTCATACTCTGGGTCTATAGACCATCTCTATTATGTAACTATGTACTTTAAAATCAGGATGTGGAAACAACAATGAAGCAGAGACTGCCAAAGAATTTGCCTTAGCATTTAAACTTTGGGGTATGAACTCTATGGAAAAAAGCATTAACAGACTTGAGTTCATCCCATACTACATTCCTATAGTGCCTCAATTTTTTTTTTTTTGATAGGGAACTGACCTCTTACCTATTTCACAACCAATTCGATATCACTTTTTGCGATTAGCTTCTTGATCCCTCTATACCTTGCTTCCTCCAATCCTAGTAGTAATGCTTCGTACTCAACTGTATTATTGGTATTTCTAAAGTCTAATTTGAATGACAAAGGTATATATTCTCCAATGGGAGAAATTAGCACCACTCCTACTCCTGATCCTAAATTTGAACAACTACCATCGAATTCCATCCTCCATAACCCTTCCTCTTCTGAAACTTCAGCCACTGGTTCAATTCTTCCTTCAGAGAAAATCACATAATTACCAAAATGACACTCCTCGTAAAGGATTTGAGCCTTGGGATTGTCAGAAGGGGCCACTGTTTATTTTTTTCTAGGCTTTGGTTCTAGTTTTATATTTTTCTTTCCCACTGGGATAATTTCCTCATACCAATCCATCTCTGTATCACCTCCCATGTCTTTGTAGAAGTTTCTACTGAGCAACATGTCATAGCTAGTCAGGATGTTCACAACTAGAATTGTCAATTTCAATCACTTATCTGGGCATGTCGTAAGAACACCTTGTGTGTCTTTTACTTGACCCATCAATGACACTTGTTTCCCATCCATAGAATAGCATCAACCAAACATATTGGTGAGGGTGAGGCTTAGGGATCTGGCAATTGGGGCAGGCATTATACTATCAGATGCACCTAAATCTATGATTCAATTATTGATTTTATGTCCATTCAAGAGTAAGGAAATGTAGAAAGGGTTAGGCTTCTTCTCCTCTATTTCATTTTCTACGGAATTAATACAAGGAGGATCCTTCGATGTTTGTGGGGTATCTTCAAATACAAAAAAAAAAGGATTCTTCTACTATATTTGTTTCTCCTACAAGGGATTTATTCAATTGAGTAGCTGAACTTGATTCCTGTTTCACATATTTAACTAGTTTTTCAAGCTCCTCAGGGTTCATCCTTAGATACTTGGCTGGAGAGATTGAGATAGAGGTGGATTTACAAAACTCAATAAAATCAAAAGTAGGAGGTGAGGGGGTTGTGTTAGCTCTTTGTAGGATTTTGATTCTTAAACTCTTCAGATTTGAGGGGGTATCACTACCTCTAGATTCCTTTTCTTTGGGAGAAGCATCAAATGTACCAGTACCAGGAGAGAACTTCTTGTTTTGTTGGTTTCTAGTAAGGAATGCACATGATGGATCTTGCAGAGTCGCTAGGATATTTTTGCCCCTTTCATAATTGAACTCATACTCTAGATAAAAATAACTTGAATGCCCAATTTCAAGAGCCTTTTCTTCTTGAAACTCTTTTATCCCAATGGTATCTTTTGTTTCATTTATTTGGAGACACAACCAATCAAGACATGTTTCACCATCATGATCAGTTGTCAAGTGAAACAAACACATGGTCTCCTTAGGTGTGGCCTCGATTTGTAACATAGCTTGTGCACTTGTTAAGAGAGGAATCTTCCGATGAGACAGATTGTAATTTTTGTGACTGACATCTCGATAGGGATATTGATAAGAAGAACTAGCTCTATTCTTCTACCTTTTGAGCATTTCCATGTCATTCATTAATATCTACATTAGAGGATCTATCGAAGTGGAGGAGGAGTCACTTGAAGATTGAACTTCTCTTTTCCACTTCCCTGTTGTGATGAACGTGTCTTCAAGTTGAATGACTTTTCTTTGTGCGATGTTTAAATCAGCTACTCCATCATTTAGCCAATGAAAACTTATATCAGGTGGCATTGCATTAAGAAAGAATATCTTTTTTTTCTCATCGCTAGGCACGGAATTTGCAGGGATCCTCTGCAATATCCTATTGAACTTCACCACAAATTCCCGCATAGGTTTGTGTATCTCCTTCTTCAATTGGCTCAATTGAAGCAATAGAGAGATTTCATTATTAGGGGTTTTAAATCTTGCCTCAAAGGCATTCTTCATATCATCCCAACTATTTATGGAGGCATGAGGTAAATTATTGAACCAATCAATTACCACATCTATCAAAGTTGTCACAAAAAGTCTATCTACAAATTCTTGAGTCTGAACACTTATAACACCACATGCAGTGTGGAAAGTGCTGAGGTGATATATTATGGTCATATTTCCATCTCAATTGAATTTGGGCAAGATTTTGTTAGTACCTTTGGGTAAAGCGATGGGAGGGTTCACTCCAAGGTTCAAAGGACCTATGTTTTGACCCTAAGGCTGGTTGGCAGCCATGGTTGGAAATCTAAAGTTCAAATTTTGAGTATTGACAATAGAGGGTATTACAATACCTAGTGGGATAACAGCTTGTGCAATCAATGATATAGAAGGACTGGTAGGAGGTGAGGAATTTCTACTACAAGACTTGGTTTTATTTTTCTTGGGTGTATTAGAATTAGGGGAAAAGTTTAGATTTTAAAAAAGCTTTGAAGTCTTCATCAACCAACCCTTTGCTTCGATAAACTCTATTATATCTTTTCTCATCCATCTTTAATATCCAGACTAGCTTTCAGTTTCTTGCAGGAGCATGAGAAATTCTGTGTACTACAACTATCTCCTGGGCTACGGGCACACCTCTTAGGTGTTCAACAATTTCTTCCTCTTCTTCCAACACTTGGAGGGTTTGTTGGAACTATTGATTACTATGTCTATATTGCCAAGCTGCAAAAACTAGGTTTGAAATTAGATCTTCTTGTGTGCTTTCAAAACCTAGATTTGGTTGAAGTACAAGAAACACATCATTGTGTAGTAACACCATTTTTATGCATTATGATAATTTAGAGCCTCGTGCTCGTCACAAGACTCCCTAGTAGAGTTGCCAAAAATTTGTTAGTGAACAGATTTGTCTCCACACTAAATAAAATTTATATTAACCCTACACCTTTTTGAAAACACTTTTTGAAGACAAACATTTCACAACAATTGGGTAAGCATAAAATATTTGCTTCCATCTAAATTATATGAGGTACAGCTCCCTCTCAAAAATGTTCAATGAATTTTTGAATGAAATACAAACAATGTACTTTTAATCATAAAGTATGCAAGTATCTCTCAAATACTCCTAGGTATTGAGGTTCTTCCAGAGATCATAAAGATAAAATTTAAAGTTTGAGGACAACATAGTTCCTCCAACTATCTTAAATTACTTGCTTAAGCAACTAAAAATAGGAATTGCATGGAAAGATGAATAATCACGGCATAGAAAAATTAATTATGCAGAGAAAGAGATATACCAATCCACAAAGTAATCAATATATCATAGGTTCAAATTCAAAGATCTAAACTAAGGCTTTGCATTAATATCTTTATACGGTAAGGATCAAAGTCCAAAACAGGTGCAAATTACTGTATTCTTTCCATCAATTCTTTCAAAAAAAGAGAACTAAAACTTAATAGTACTGAAAAACCCAAAAGACTATATCTGATCTAAAATTCTAACCATTCGCCAGTTCTATGCTCCAACATATATAGTTTTACAATCCAGGAGGCCTCCCTGAAAACTCAACCTCTCAGATTGACAACAAATAAAAATAGTTACATAAACCAGTAACTAAATAAAGCAAATAGTTTTACGATAGTTGTCCCTTTATGAAAATAACTAAAAAGCATAAAACCACCATGTATCCTTGGCTAATTTCCCTTTGACATGGCATCTCCAACCATCTGCTAGCTCCTAAATGTATTCAACAGCTCCTAAGTTGGATAAGAATGTAACCCTTTCAGACCAATTAGCTTTTCCCGACACGCGTTCTTTTCCCACTTGAGCTCCTAGATTCTCTCCAACTTCTTAGGTAATTGTCCTCTATTCAGATATAGCATCAATTCTACATTTTATATTTTGGTAAAGTCTTCAGCTATAGGTTCTTTGCTTTCTCTAATAACATTCATGGCCCCTTAAAAAATTTTGACCATAGCATTTGTGTCCATGTTTCCTTCCTGTCCATGTTTCCTTCCCTAAATTGAAGGATTCTTAACGGGTTTACTACCCTGATATCTTTCAGTGTGTTAATGTGCATTTCCTTTACCTCTTCTTCCATAGCTTGCATGTTTGAGATTGCGGTTTTATTTAATGACCCTTTCCACCCCAAGTTTTTCTTTAGTATAAACAACATGTGAGGATCAACCATTTTCATGGGGTTTTCAAACAGAAATTTTGTCACTCCGTATTCTTCTATTTCAAAAACTTGAGAAACGATCGCTGATCACTTTTCCTCATCTAACTCCCATCTGGGAATGATAGTCTGAATCTCACCAAGTAACGCCTTCCCTTCTACATAAATAGTTTTGAATTCCTGTATAAACTTGTTTCCCTCTATTATGATGTCATCAACCTAGCTACTCATTGCTTCTATCAAAACCTTGCCCTATTGCATTTTTTTCAGCAATTTCTTGCTATCTACAAAGTTGGGATCAAATTTCCATGGGGATTGGGCCAGAGGTAGTACCCCTACATTACTGAGTGATCTGAGAAACTTAGCCATGGTTATCATGAGTTGTTTAAGCTCTCACTTTTCCCTGCCATCGTTTTGAGATTGTCCGAGCATGTGATCAACCAAAAACTTGAATAAATGGTCTCTGGTGTCCCTATTCATCACGCCAAACTCCATTTTTGTGACTTCAAATTCTTCTACCTCAGGATCTTGGATTTCTTCCTTTTGTTTAAAGGTTGTAATTTCAGCAATGACTTTTCCTGAAGTCAGTTTTGTGTTCAACCTCGCATTGCTTTTAACCCTCTTCGCCTTTGGAGCATGGACCGCATATTTAGTGACTATCTCTTTAACTAGCAAAGACACTAGCCTAAAACTGTGTTTTCTATTCACTGCATTGGGTAGCCAAGGAGGAATCAAGCTGGAATTCAATCTATTATTGGTCTCTTTAGCAGGCATCACATCTCCTTGTTGAACCTCAGGTTTACCACCAGACACCTCCAAATATTTTTTAAGATATTCAGGCGAGCAGGAAGTGTCCTCATCATTGATGTTGACATCTACAAAGACAAAGTCTGGAGAAGCCATTTATACACAAACTTAGGATCTAGTCCTCGACCTTGTCCGAGGTGCAGTAGGGTGTCCGTTGTAACCACCCTAATTTGGTATGCTCTAACCAAAGACCCTATTTTCCCTAAGTGTGATCATACCCCTAATTATGTCAAGACAATTACTTAATTAATTGACATAATTCATTTAAATCAATTTAATCTCCTAAAAATCTAAGTGATCTCATCACTAACTCACATTAATTGCATAGCCTATTTAAATCAAATCAAAAGAATTAAATACATGGCTAAAGTAATTAATTAAAAGGAAATAAATAAATCTCCTAATTACAACTCCTCACTTGCAAAAATGGAAATTCAATCCATTAGCCAATGAGAGCTAAATCACTTGGATCACCAAAGATTCAATCTCCACCTATCTTCACAAATCAATCTTGACCTCTCATTCCTCAAATTCTTCTATAAAAGGAATGAATTTTGAGCTCAATGGGCCCCTAATCTTAGAATTTCATGGCAAACTTATGCTGTCCTGATTTCTTAATGCATTTTAGCTCAACATTCTTAGAATTTTATTATCTTTCATTTGGAGCACTAAAATGAACTTTTCATTTACATTTAGCTTGTATTTTACTTAAATCTTCCATTCTAAGCTTGTATACGTCACTGATTTAGGCATAATCTGAGGGAAATTATGAGCTAGATTACACTCTTTTTAGATAGGAAGCAATATGTCACTTTTAGTGATTTCTATGTGCTTTTATCTTAATATTTCATATTTTTATCACTAATCTAATGACATATTGAAGTGTTGTGTTGTAGCTTGAAGGTACAATAAATATACACACATTTCTGGCGCCCACCGTAGGGCAAAATCCTCAGATTTCTCCTTGTTTTTAAGGCAATTTTCACTCATTTGTATTCTCTATTTTTAGGTACAGAGTCACATTTAGTGACCAAATCTCTCCTTTAGCTTCAAAGGCTCGCATCTGGGAAATATCATCGCATCCAGGATTTCAAAACTCACATCCAGTGAATCCCAGATCACATCCAGTGAAAGCTCGCATCAGGTAGTTCTTGCATCCCCTTTAGTTGCAAAGGGTCATTTCTAGGATCCTTAATCACATACAAGATTTCTAGGATTGCATTTAGGAAATACAGTCACATTTGGTTAGATTATTTGCAAATTTAAAAGTCTAACCACTAATCTGCTAACCATGACTATTTCTGTGTTTTGAGTAGCCTAACATTTTCTTGCAAGTTGTTGTCAGAGACTTTTTTGTTAAAAGGTTGGAAAGCAATTACTAATTCATGGTTTGCAGGTTGCCAAATCGTTCAACTTAACTTTCATTTTGCAAATCTTTCAAACTTAAGTACATTTTCTTTTCAGTTTCTAAATTGATCAGAGGATTATGCTCTTTTCCTTCAAGGAAAATCAGAAACTCAAAATTCAATTTAACACTTATTAAGAATTTGGTAAAATGAACAAGAAAATTGTCTAAAGTTGAAAGTAATTGAACAAACAAACTCATTTAAATTGAGGGAAATTGAAAAAACAAACTTTGCTTACATGTTTTGTCAATTCTTACAATAGGCACTTAATATCATATTTAAACACATTTCTTAGTCCAACTAGAGGATTTGCTCTTTTTCCCAAGTTGGAAGAATCAAAAACTTGTCGTGGGTTATAAAATCTGAGGAAATGAACATGTTTGATGTGCTTGTGGGAGAAAATGGCATGGAATAGGAGAGTATGCTCTTCTTCTCATGAAGAATAAAAAATCTAGACTCCTAAGTTGCCAATCCTTTTTAATTTCTTTAAAAAAATTAGAGGGCCTGTCGGTTGAGGAAAAAATCTCCTAGGAATGACCCAAGTGAGGACAGGTTTACGCCAACCCTTCCAACTCACTGTAATCAATATG
Organism: Thuja plicata; assembly: GCA_018584345.1. Lineage (NCBI taxonomy): Eukaryota > Viridiplantae > Streptophyta > Pinopsida > Cupressales > Cupressaceae > Thuja > Thuja plicata. Next base: position 773,070 of record MU225838.1, read on the forward strand.
CTTCCTTGTAGGACAAATCCTTGGAAGACGTAGTCGGTTTTGTTCTTGGAATTTTAACATCATTCCTTAAACATGCTTAAGTGTGTGTGGAGCGGAGCCTCTTGAATCTCGCTTGCGAGACTACACAAATTTGAGTACTCATAGGGTTGTACGCCTTAATTTTTCCTTGTACAATTCTATGGGAGACGATTGTGAATGGATGCCCACACTTAAAATACACTTGTAGTCAAAATCAATATGGTTTATCTCCAAAAGGGTGATAATATTTGTGCAAGGCAAATAGTAATTTCCCTAAGATACTCATCATTCCGTGCCCTCACTTGCATTTGGAGTCGGCTAATATGACATCATGACTGGATCCATTGCATGCTTGGTAATGGTCGTATTCTGATTAGCATGTGAGTGTGTACTTGAGTCTATGAGAAAAGATTTTCACTCTATGCCTAGAATCAATAGAATAGGGATGTGTTCTTTTTCACCTTAACGAACATTGCTTGATGTGTCCTAAAAACTCACTAAGAAGATAAAATCCTCAAAAAAAGAAAGAAATTTCAATCCCTGACATACATACTGTTCAAAACCTTTCTGGAAAGTCTCAAATAGACCCTTTTATCAAACAAAATTGCACGTACTTTGAGACAAACTGACTCAAAAATTGCAAAACCATCAGAGGCTTGCATATGGTAATTTTCAGATTGCATTTGGTTGCATAGGATCGGATTCAAGGAACTTCATCGCATTTTGTAAATCCTAGCTCGCATGTGGGAAATAGGATCGCATTTTGTTTGCATAAGCTCGCATCCTATATTTTAAATCTCGCATTTAGGGAGTCACATCTAGGGCAGTGGGTACTTGCACACATGTCACTCATAGAAACTTAGTATTTTTGGATACCCTTTTGGCTCTTCATTCTAGTCTTGTTGCTCTTTTTGGTCCACCTGTCATTGTTTCACAACTTTCTTAGAAGTCTACCTTGCATGTCCTTTTGGATTCTCACAATTGGTCCCAAAATGTGTGGTCTTTTCACTTACCAAAATCTTTTGATTCCTAGCTCACTATCAACGCATTCTAACCCCCTAACACTAGAGTCACTCACTCAAAACAAACACAAACACTTTTTCACTACTCAGACACACCTATTTGGATAATTTGACATCCTTTTGACATAATTGGAAAACCTTTGACAAAGTTGAGACCCAGCTTTCATGGTTAACACAAGACGTAATCAATACCTTACTGACAAATCAAAGATACCTCCTAGATTACTAAAATTTAAACAAGGAGAGATATCTTGCAATCCCCTATTTGATCAAAGCTCATCCAAAATGGAAGCACATCTTCAAGGATGGAGTGCAGCTTTTTACAAATCTAGTGAAGAACATGACGAAAGAGAAAGACACAAAGAAGAACAAAATCATGATCATACTTTTTTTGATTTAGATAGTGAGGAAGACATATTGGAAGAGGAGTATAACAAGCTCAAACAAAGTATAAAGTTCCAAAAGACCTTGGAAAAGATCATTGGTGAAGACAAGGATAAATACTTCCTACACTTGGCTTCTCTTGGAGTCAAACTTCCCAAAGACTATGATGTTGAGAGACTAAAGGAAAAGGAGGTACAAACCCCTATTTCAATCCTCACCAATTAGTTAACCTTAATGCAAATGGAACTTGTGACAGTCAAGCAAGAAAAGACCAAACCAATGAAAAATTACTCTTTGGAACACATATGTCCATTTCCTTTTGACAAGAGTATAAACATGGTTCCATTTCCTCCTAACATGGACAGACCTAAATATCACAAGTACATGGGAGAAATAGATCCACATGACCATGTTAGAGAATTTTTCACTCTAAGCATAGAGTACATGCACGAACCCACTTATCTAATGAGGCTATTTTCGGGAAGTCTAGGCGAAAATGCTATGGAATCATTCTCCAAACTCACACCAAGTGTGCAATATTTTGAGGAGTTAATCCAACATTTTGTCCAACATTACTCCTACAACATACAACATAATGTAACCATGATGGATCTCTGTAACATGAAGCAACGAACCAGTGAATCCTTTACACACTTTTTACAAAGGTGGAGGAGAATTTTTGCAATGTACTCAAGAGCAATACCTGAATCTAAAAAGATGGAAATCTTTATCAACAACTTGGTACCTGAAATGAACTATGCTTTACAAATGCAAGATTCACCTAGTTTTGATAGAATGATAAAAAAATGCTATCGGTGTCGAAGACATCATGGTCAAGAAAGGATAAATCACACTCCGAAGAGATAATAAATCTACCAACTATAACAACAAACCTAAGTGGTGGAACAAGAATAAGAATGTTGTTAATGATGGAGTGGTAGAAGCATCAAATGCAAATGCTAAACCAACGGTGTTCAATCTAACAAACAACTTACAAGCAAGCAAAGAAGCTAAGGTAACAACCACAATACCAAGAGAAAACAATGAGAACAACAAGAGTAAACCATGGACTTCTAGACCTCAAAGAACATTTACTCCATTGGGAGAACCTCTTGAGACAGTTTTGAAGACTCTCTTGGATAAAAAAGTCCTCACAATCCTAGATTCGAAACCATGTGAACTGGAAGTTAAAGCAAGATGGTGGAATGGCAATGCCTATTGTGTCTTTCATAATAAAAAAGGACATAAGACCAATGACTGTGTTAATATCAAAAAATTTATACAAGACCTTATTGAGGGAGGAAAAATCAAAGTGGAAGCACATACCACTAATGAAGATCACACAACATTTAACAAACCATTCCCTAACTATAAAAAAGGGGAAGATTCTAAAGGAAAAGGAAACAAAGTGAATTACGCCTACACTCATAATGATAATGTGATCAACATGTTGGACATTAAAAGCGAATCAATCAATGTGATCACTATTAAAGGTGCCAAAGACAAATTGACCCATTCTCAAAACCAAGCACAAGTCATGATCAAAGGAATTAATCCCTCATCTAAGCAAGCAACATCCTCTAAAGTACCTGTTGTCACAATTCCTAAACCAGCAATGACAAGACAAACAGTTACTATACCATCTGCAAACTATAACTTGGTAGACCAATTACAAAGGACCTCACCTCAAATTTCTATATTTGAGTTATTAAAGATCTCTTCTATGCGTAGGGAAGTTCTTGAACAAGCCCTAAATTATTCAAATGTTCCAAAAGACATTGATGTAAACAAGTTCTAGGCAGTGGTCAATCACATATCAGCTCCACCTTACCTCTCCTTTTCAGAAGAAGATGACAAGTCCTTGAATCATCCACATAACCAACCCCTTCACATTGAAGTCTTCATTCACAAATCATGTGTTAAACGTGTATTGATAGATGGAGGCGTAGGGTTGAACATGTGTACTCTTAATCTAATCAAGAAATTGGGTCTTTGAAAATAATTGTTTCAAGAAGTAAGATAACCATTAAGGCTTACGATGAAGAAGAAAGATCATCCAAAGGGCTCATTATTTTACCAATCAAAATAGGACCAATTGAATGCAATGTGATTTTTCAAGTTCTTGATCTACCATTGGCCTATAACATATTATTAGGGAGACCTTGGATGCATGAAATGTAAGCAGTACATTAAATTCCCACATAATGGGGTGGAAGTGACAATTCCTATAGATTCAAGCTACACTTGCAACAATGTCAAAGCAGACAGTATGGTTCCTCACAATAAGGAAGTCCCAGAATAATCCACACTTGAAACCTCTAAAGACTGTTGGAGATTTGCTTCTGTGCAAATAATTGATTGTATGTTTGCCATTGATGACAACATATAATATATAGCAGGTATCCTATATGCAATTATCAGTACAGAAGCTTTGGAGCTATGCATGTTTATTTCCATGGTGTATACATGTTCTAGTTTCTATGTGCATTCACATCGAGTCAGATATGCAGTTTCAGTTGAGTTATGATTATTCAGTTATGGCAGTTACAGTTTCTAGAGTTTATCTGTTAAGGAGCCGACATAAATACAATGTTTCTTGAGTTACACCTATCTTCGGGATATGTGTGTTTGTATTCATGTTTAGTTATGAGTTAAAGATAATAATCCAAAGGTGCTAAATGTGTTTCAATAGAATCTTGATGTTAGAGTTAATTTGGTGAAGCCGACTTTGTGAAGCGTCGCGTCTATTCAGTTTGAGTTGCGTGGTCTTAATATCTATTGTGTGCTAGGTTGAGCTGACAAGGAAGTTGATGAAGTGTTTCCAGATACCTTCATGACCTTATCCTTGGTGATGATACATATAAAAATTCAGATATGTTCACTAAGTGTCAAAAATGTTGTGAAGAAGAAAAGACAGAGAAGAGCAGAAAATCAAAAAGAATAAGTTGAAGATCTATGTGAAGAAACAGAAGTTGATTGCAATTCATTGGAATTGATCAAGACAGAAGGTCTAATCAAATATTTTATTTAATAGATATAGTGTATATATATTATACTAAAGGTTGTAGCCTTCACCATATTAGCAGTGAGCTATTGGACAGTGAGTCCTCACCCTTAACAGGGTTATCTATAAAAGACTCTTAACAGGGTTTGACCTTTAACCAGGTCTCTGTACTTCTTGCATTATAAAGATCAACTCCTAATAGGGTTGTAAGATCTTCTAACAGGGATCATTATAAACTAGTGTAGTTATTTATGGGTGCTAATTCCCACCGGGGTTTTTGCCTATTTGGTTTCCCCGTAATCAAATTGTTCAGTACTCTATTATGTTATCTGAATGTGCATTTACTTTATATCAAATTACATTAAAGAAAGAGAAAATAATTAAATTGAATGATAACTGATTCACCCCCCCCCCCTCTCAATTATCCTTGAGACTATTCCAACAATTGGTATCAGAGCCAAGTGCCTTGGAGAGAAAGCCTAACAACTTAAAGTATATCAGATGGCATACTTCAGGAAAGAGAGTTCTAAGTTCAATGGAGAAAATTATCTCGACTGGAAGAACAAAATGATAACACATCTTCAGTGTGTTGGATTTGAGATCTATGAGATTGCCACTCAAGAAGTTTAAATTCCCACCTTGAAATATCTTGCAACTGATGACTCTACTATGAAACAAAAGGAAGTGTTCACTAATAATGCAATTGCCAAAGAAGCCCTAATCAGTGCCCTATACAACAGTGAATTTTCTGAGATCAAGAAGACAGATAAAGCATACTCTATTTAGAAATACTTAGAAGATATGTTTGAAGGAGACATCCAAGAAAAGAATGCACACAGAAAGACATGGAAGAAAAGATACAACAATTTAGAGATGTTACTTGAAGAAAACATCAGAGCTTATAATCAGAGGATTAATGAAGCAGTATCAGGTATAAGAAACAATGGCGGAGAAATATCAGAGGAAGATATAATGAACAAATTAATGACCACATTGATAGCAGACTATGAGAGCAAGATCAATATCCTAGATGAGACTATGCAATTTTCAAAAGACTTCAAGAGGGAAACCTTGATCAGCAAAATATTTGCATTTGAGATATCTAGATTGAAGGCAGAACCTAAAAGTGAGACAACGTTCAAAGCCACAGTCCACAATAAGAAATCTATAAGCAACTCTAGTAACAATGAAGAAGTGGATACAGAACTAGAAGAAATCATTGCTATGATTGCCAAGAAGGAAAGGAAAGGTAAAGGTAAATATGAAGGACAACTACCATTCAAATGTTTCTCATGCAACAAAGTCGGTCACTTTTCATCCAAGTTCCCTTCAAGAGTCAAGAAATTTAGATCAGATTACAAACCTAAGTACACTAAAGAATGTTATCATGTTGAGGATGGTGTAACTAATGATGAATCAGGAGAAGATGAAATTGGATTTGTTTCCATTAAAGACATTGAGAAGATGCTTGAAGAAATGGACAAAGAAGATGAAGTAAAAGAATAGGAGTTAGCATTAGTTTCAAAAGCTGACATCAGAACTGAATGGATCATTGACAGTGGATGTTCACACCATGTGATAGGAGACAAAGACAGATTTGTACATTTGGACAAGTACAAAGGTGGCATGGTTAGATTTGGAGATAACAATCCCAAACCTATCCTAGGCAGAGGTTCTATCATCCTAGATGGAAAGAACAAGACAGATGATGTTCTCTATGTTGATGGTTTGCATCATAACTTACTAAGTGTTGGACAGTTGCTTGATAAAGGATATCAGTTGGAATTCAAAAATAACCAGTGCATCATTAACAACAAAGAAGGAGACATTATTACATCAGACTCAAAGACCAAAGGTAATTCTTTTTAGCTCAACTCAGAAGTAAGTTGTTTTGTTGCAAAAGTAGATGACAGCTGGCTATGGCACAAAAGACTTTGTCACATCAATTTTGACAACATAGTCAAGATAAGTAATGTAAAGGCAGTAAGAGACCTTCCTAGCATTGAAAGACCATTTGACACCATGTGCAAGGAATGTGTGATGGGGAAGCATGTGAGGACCTCATTTAGTAGCAAACAAAACTCTGTAGAAAAAAAATAGATCTGATACATACAGACCTATGTGGCCCTACTCAAACAAGATCTTACTATGGAGAAAGGTATTTTATTTTATTTGTTGATAATTTCTCAAGGATGATGTGGGTTGCGTTCTTAAAAGAAAAATCTAAAGCTTTTGAGAAGTTCAAAGTATTCAAAGCTAAGGTTGAGAATGAATCTGGATTAAAGATAAAATGTATGAGATCTGATAGAGGAGGAGAATTCACCTCTGACCAGTTTTATGACTACTCTGAAGAACATGGAATCAAAAGATAGTTAAGTGCACCTAAAACCCCTCAACAGAATGGGATAGCAAAAAGGAGGAACTGGATAATACTTGACACAATGCGCACTATCATGATTGAAGGAAAGGTTGCCCATACCTACTGGAGAGATGCAGTCAATACAACAGTTTACACTATCAATAGAATACAATTGAGACCAGGCATAGACAAGACACCTTATGAACTTTGGTTTGGTAATGTACCTACTGTAAAATACTTCAGAATCTTTGGAAGCCAGTGCTACATCAAGAGAGATGATAGCATTGGTAAGTTTGATGCTAGAAGCGATGAAGGTATTTTTCTTGGTTACTCTACTAAAAGCAAAGCCTATAGATGTTTCAATCTAAGATTAAAGAAGATCATTGAAAGTACTCATGTGAAGATTGATCAGAAGTTTATGATTCAAGAAAGATATTATGACTATGCTCCCATGATTGAAGATGCGCCCAGACCCATCAATAAGGACACAGTTATTGAAGAAATGTTTGATTGTATTGATGTTTCATATAACAATCCTGAACCAAGTGAAGAAGAATCACAAGTCACAGATGAAAGTATCACTCCTAAGAATTCAAGGTACACATCCAAATACCACTCTAAGAAAGATATCATTGGAGATCAGAGCGCAAAAGTCTTGATAAGATCTAGAGCAAAAGGTTCAACCACTGATGAAGAGGTATGCTTACTTTCACAGATTGAACCCTTAAGTGTTGAAGATGCGTGCAAAGATTCAGATTGGAAAAGTGCCATGCAAGAAGAATTAGATCAAATCATCAAGAATGAAATATGGGAACTAGTCCCTAGACCTCAAGACAAGAACATGATTGGAACTAAGTGGATATTTAGGAACAAAATGAATGAAGAAGGCACGGTGGTAAGGAACAAAGCAAGATTAGTATGCAAAGGATATGCGCAGAGAGAAGGAATAGAATACATTGATACATTTGCCCCTGTGAGCAGACTTGAAGATATCAAGTTGTTTTTGGCCTATGAAACATTCAAGAACTTTAAGGTATATCAAATGGATGTCAAATCAGCATTTCTAAATGGTGACTTGAAGGAAGAAGTCTACATAGAGTAGCCTGAAGGATTCAAACTTTCAGATAAACCAGACATGGTATGAAGATTAAAGAAAGCACTTTATGGACTTAAACAAGCCCCAAGAGTGTGGTATGAGAGATTTGATGGTTACTTAATAAAGATAGGATTCAGAAAAGGAGCAACAGACTGTAATTTATTTATAAGAGAGACAGATGAAGGACTACTACTTATTGCTATTTTTGTTGATGACATTATCTTTGGAGGTAATGACAAACTTAGTGCAGAATTCGCTAAAGAAATGAAAATTTGAAATGAGCATGATTGGACCTATCAAATACTTTCTTGGATTGAATGTAAAACAAATGGACAAAGGCATATTCATAAATCAGTCTAAGTATGTGAAGGAGATATTGAAGACCTTCAAGATGGAAGATTGCAAACCAGTATGCACCCCCATGATAACAGGATGTAAGCTTTCTAAAGATGATGATTCCACAATAGTTGACAAGACCCTATACAAGTCTATGATTGGAAAACTCATATATCTCACTCAATCTAGACCTGAAATTTATAATGCAATTGGCATTTTTGGAAGATTTGTAGCTGAACCCAAGCAAAATGATCTAATGGCAATAAAAAGAATATTCAGATACCTAAAGGGAACTATAGACTATGGTTTATGGTATCCTAACTCATAGAACATACAACTTCATGTGTATACAGATGCAGATTGGGCAAGTTGTGTTGATGATAGAAAGAGCACATTAGGAGGAGCAGTATTTCTTGGAGACAGGTTGGTCACTTGGACAAGTAAAAATTAGAATTGTATCTCTCAGTCAATAGTAGAAGCTAAGTATGTTGCAGCAGCATTGAATTGTTCAACAATGGTTTGGATCAAATAGATGATTAAGGACTTTGGTATTCAGATTGATTATCCTATTGTTATTCACTGTGACAACACTAGTACTATCAATATGTTAAAGAACCCTATGATACATGCAAAGACAAAACACATTGAGATCAAATACCACTTCCTAAGAGAAAAAGTTGCAGACAAAGAAGTAAAGTTGGATTATGTAAGCACTAAAGAACAACTAGTAGATATTTTTACAAAGCCTCTATCAAAAGATACTTTTGAGTATCTCAGGGAGAAGTTGGGATTAATTCCCTTTCCTGAGTCTGATGAGAACTTGCAGCAAGAACATCAGTCCTTGGTGACTAATGAATGGTTGACTACTCTACTTCTAGAGTAGTACTTGTGCTTAATGGTGTTTAACACCCTTTGTCATTGATGTCAAAGGGGGAGTATTAGTAAGGGGAGAATATACTCTGGGGGAGTATACAGAGCAGCAACAGTGAAGAGGAACCTTTGATGAGGATATTGAGAATATTTTAAAAAGAAGGAAGACACTTTGAGTTGATGATATCATATGTTGTCATCAATGTCAAAGGGGGAGATTGTTGGAGATTTGCTTCTGTGTAAATAATTGATTGTTTGTTTGCCATTGATGACAACATATAATATACAACAGTTATCCTATATGCAATTATCAGTACAGATGCTTTGGAGCTATGTGTGTTTATTTCCATGGTGTATACATGTTCTAGTTGCTATGTGCATTCACACCATGTTAGATATGCAATTTTAGTTGAATTATGATTAATCAGTTATGGCAGTTACAGTTTCTGGAGTTTATCTGTTAAGGAGCCGACGTAAATACAGTGTTTCTTAAGTTGCGCCTATCTTCACGATATGCATGTTTATATTCATGTTTAGTTATGAGTTAAAGATAATTATCCAAAGGCGCTAAACATGTTTCAATATAATCTTGATGTTAGAGTTAATTTGGTGAAGCCGACTTTGTGAAGCATCGCGTCTATTCAGTTTGAGTTGCGTGGTATTAATCTTTATTGCATGCTAGGTTGAGCTGACAAGGAAGTTGATGAAGTGTTTCTAGATACTGTCGTGACCTTATCCTTGGTGAAGATACATATAACAGTTTAGATATGTTCACTAAGTGTCGAAAATGTTGTGAAGAAGAAAAGACAGAGAAGAGCAAAAAATCATAAAGAATAAGTTGAAGATTTATGTGAAGAAACAGAAGTTGATTGCAATTCATTGGAACTGATCAAGACAGCAGGTCTAATCATACAGTTCATTTACCAGATATAGTATATATCTGTTATACTGATGGTTGTAGCCTTCACCATCTTAGTGTATGTGGTAAATTTGGCCTTGTTAACTCACCATACACTTCAACATAGTCCTTCTTCACCAGGTACACACAAGACTGAATATGAGATTATTCATCCTGTTTGCCTGCATGATTTGACCTGTTGCCTTCTATCAAGATAGGGTTTTTGAAATAGCTCTCAGAACGAGAGTCTCACAACCATAGACCAATCTAGGAACGAAGAATTTTTCTCCATGAATGCAATACAATGCAAGATTATTCTAAGAAATGAAAGATGTGATATTAATCTAAAACATGATTTCAAATGCAATTATTCTAGAAATTGAAAGTAATCTATTGCAATAATGAAATTATTCTATATGAGATATCAAGAAATGTGACAATAATTCAGTATTCTAACAATGCATAAAAGTGAGTGGGGGTTTGAATGAGAGAATGAAAGTTCTTTTATAGACTCAGAGGTTGTTTAGAATGGAAAGTTTCCTCTTTTGAAATAAAACATATAGAAAAGCCAGTTCAGAATAGAAAGCTTTATTTAAAAGAATACAATAAATTATTTTCTCTCTACTTTAACTGTTTTCTTTCTTTGATTTAATTCTGTTTTATTTGAATTAAATTGTTTTCTTTCTCTTTAAAGCACAATTAATTCAAAGATTCTATTTCTAAATAAAAGAAAGATTTTTGAGAGAATATTCAATTAATTAAATAAACTTGACCTCATAATTGTTTTTTTCTCAATTATCTGAATAATTAAATTCAATTATTGAAAATGAGGATATTTATTTAATAATTAAATATCATTTATTTCCTTTTTATGTGTCTTAGCTAAAGAGGGTGAATTTAATTTAATTAAAGTGCTAGGACTTTATTAATTAAATTAATTCGATCATCAGGTTTGTTTAGCCAAATAAGTATTTAAGAATTAAATATGATGTATGATTAATGCAGATTTAGGATTTTCTACATTTGACACTTAGGTCGAGTAGAGTCAGTCAAAACTCTGAATTGCCTAGTACAATAGGACTTTGATGATCTAAAAGAGTGACAAATGCAACAAAATTGGTTAGGGTTGCAAGATGCCAATTTTGGGGTGTTACATTTTTCCCATCTTTGAATTGATGTGCGAGCAGCGCATTGATTCAAAGAATAGTCTGATGCCTGAAGCACAAAAGAAAAGATTTGAAAGTTGATGATGCAAATATTTTAGAGCCATCTCCAAAATAGAGCTTGAATCTCTGAAGTCTAGGTTAGGTTGCTGAGACATCGGTCAAAATAGAGTTTTCGAGGATCATCTCCAGAATGAAGCTTGACCCTCAAGGATCCAGGTTAGAATGCCTGACACCTAATAGATTTGACATCTCTAACAAGACTATCCTCAGAATGAGGCTCAACCTTTAGGAGTCAGGGTTAGATTGCCCCAATAAATGTCCAACAAGATAATTAAATAGAGATTTTAGGACTATCTCCAAAATGAAGCTTGGTCCCCCAATATCTAGATTAGATTGCCCAGACACTGGTTAGATTGACATCTTTCACAAGGCTATCCCCAGAACGAGGCTTAACCTTTAGGAGTCAGGGTTAGATTGCCCCGATACTTGTCTCAAAAGATAATAAATAGAGGTTCAGAATCATCTCCAGAATGGAGCTTTATTATCAGGAGTCAGGGTTAGATTGCCCCGATACTTGTCCCAAAAGATAGTTTTTCGAGAACCATCTCCAGAACGGAGTTTGATCCTCAAGAATCTGAGTTAGATTGCTCAGATACTTAAAAGATGACAAGATGTAAGGAACAAAGATGCCCTTGTGGAGTATCCATTTTTGACTATGAAGTATGAAAAACTGAACATGTCCCAAGTGATGAGATGTCCCTAGCAATGAGGACTTTTGAAAATCAGATCAGATTGATTGGAATAGATTTAATGATATAATCATCCTGCCCCCTCGGGAGCGAAATGGAAAGATGACATGTCATAATGATGATGGAGAGCAAAAAAATCGCAGATAGATAGATCAAGAAGAAACTCAGAATAGATTACGGAAGAATCTAGAAGATTTAGAATCAATTTTGAGCGATTTTGAGGTCTAGTTGACCAAGTTTGACTAGGGTTGAATAGAGTTGACTAGAGTTGACTTTTGAGGAAAAAAAGTCAAAGATTTAAAAAATGATGATATGATAAGATTCTGACAAGAAAGCGATGTCAGAAAGTCAACTGCACAAGTGTCCGATCGCGTCAGTCCCAAAAAATTTAAAATGCAATTTTGAGCTATATAGAAGTGTGAGATTTTGATTTCGATCACGAAAATGGATTTAGAGTAGTCAAATTAGGTAATGGTGAAGTTTTTGCACAAAACGGAGCACTTTGAAAAATTAGGTCAAAACCTATATAAGGATGAAAAGGTCATTTTCAAATTATTTCAACCTTTTGACTTTTTGAGAATTGAGCTCTGAGCAAAAAATAAAATGGTGGTCCCTTACAGCACTCACTAATTCGAGCGATCGAGGAGACATAGCCGACCCGCAGCGTACTGACCTCCAGTAAGTAGTCGACAAACCTCTCCACATTTCAAATTTCATCAAATTCTGTCAATTTTTCTTCATTTTTCGCGTTTGTAGAAAATGAGTCGCGGGTCTTTGCACGAAGAAGTAGTTTCTTCACGCGGCCTGTAGGGAAATCTCGCATGATGAAACTGCATTTCATGCCATACGGTGAGGAATCTCGCGTGGGATAATACCCATGTTCGTGCGAGAAACCCTTCTAGAGGGTGTTTTCTCGCGTGACTGGGGAATAAAGTTCGTGCGAAAGTCCAATGTCGCGCGATTCAAAGAACTTCCTTGCACGAAAGAGAACTTCTTCACGCAAAAATCTACTTCTTCACATGGGGAAAAGTGGGCAAAAAGAACATGAAATCAGTCTGCATCGCATCCAATAGCTTTTGCATCAGCGTCGTTACTGTCTGTAGGATGTCTTGAATGCTTTATTATCTTGTTATGCTTTCATTATTGTAGATTACTAATCATGTATTGTTGTTTGTATGTATTACAGGTTGACTTTCCAGATATTGCGTTCAGATCGCACCACCCGGCCATCAGTAGATTGGTATCACAGTTGGACGATGCTGAGATAGCGAATATAGGTACTTTGGGATTGAGTTCACTATGTGATGTACCTGAGATTCGAGTAAATCACAGATTGCTAGGATCCTTGGTCGAGTGTTTCCATTTGAAAATGAACACTTTCTATTTACCACAAGGGGAGATGACTGTTACTCCTGAGGACATATACCAGATCCTGAGGATACCTTTCCACGGTGTCTGAGTAGAGTATGAGACACAGCCTAGGTTGGGGACAACAGCATTGAGGGAGGTCTTTCAGGATGACCTCGTCATGGGTAGAGCCATCCCATGGGAGGATCTGATTAGCGAGTATAGGCCAACACACAGGTTTCCCGTGGTTCTAGCATGCTTCCTTGGGTGTTATCTGATGTTGGATCATGGACAGCACGGTCTAGAGTGTGGTTGGGGCAGGACGTTGCAGCTGATGCTAGCACGACCTCGACATTACAGATGGGGTTAGTGCATGTTAGCACACATGTATCATGAGATGCATGAGATCGCCTACCGAGAGGCGAAGAGCATGGCAGCAGGATATTGGTACTACAAGTATGGGCCTGGGAGCATCTTCCCATGACCAGGCCTATATGTGAGGATATGAGGCAGCCATTAGAGCCTTATATTTACTGATATAGGGGCACGATTACCCAGCCAATGCTAGGTAAGGTAGATCAGTGGCGAGCCCAGCTTGACGACCTAGCGGTAGTAGTTTGGAGGCCCTAGAGACTTACAGAGGCTTGGGATGATGCGACAGAGCAGCTGAGTCATATGTTCTGCTCATGTGCGATGATAGGTCGTACCATTACTATTATTGAGAGATTCCTGCAGAAGCGGGTATGGCGGCAGTTTGGTCGCCCACAGGATATATCACAGGAATATACTGCTTATGCCAAATTTACTGATGAGATTCAGAGGGGCTGGCTGACGAAGCTGGACCAGGGATGCACTATGATAGATATTAGTGCATTGGTCCCAGTATAGTGGGATTACCTGCGAGATGTGGCAGATGGCGGCATGATTGTCGAGTATAGAGAGCACTTTATTACCCACCCCTTTCCTAGATTCACAGATCTAGTGGGCGTAGCAGGTCGAGGGCATGTGATACATCCACAGGTCATACAACCATAGGTTATTCATCCACAAGTGGTACAGCAGATGTAGATGCCCCCACCATAGCAGAGGGCACAATCGAGATTACAGCAGGGTCCCCGACCTCAGACCATACAGGTAGGCATCCCCGCACGACAGATGGGGATGGATGTAGGGGCTAGTGGCAGTGGCAGCACAAGACAGTCTTAGCGATGGATTGTAGAGCAGGTAGCTGAGGAGAAGCAGGTACCCCCACAAGAGGAGGTACAGTAGGAGGACCCTATGCAGGAGGATCAGCCTGCACAGGATATAGCGCAGGACCCACAACGATAGTCTCGGGAGAGGGTTCGATAGCTCGTGAGGTAGGTCAGGGACTTGACTATACAGTTGGTTGTGCAAGACGTGTGACTTCTTGACTGAGATTAGAAGATACAGGATCTCTGGGAGCAGTTACGAGCATCTCAGGAGGAGATTCGCCATCAGACGGCGCAAGCGGCGTATTACTATGTGTCATATATAGGGGCGGTGCCTGACGAGGCATCCCAGGTGGAGAGATTCTCCACTTATGCTAGAGGTTCAAAGGGAGCACAAGTGCCAC
>MU225838.1:788169-800845 GCA_018584345.1 Thuja plicata
CTTTTGGTATCATTACATGTGTCATATTGTATTTTATGAGATATTTCCTATATGCTTAGATGGTTAGATGATTCAGAATGTATGCAAATGTATGAACATGTTTGGAATATGTAGATGTATGAAATGCACATGTATGATTTAGATGCAAAGATTTATGTATGTAAATGATTTATGTAAATACAATGTGTAGATGAGAAATGTAAATGCAATGTATAGATGATAATGAGTTATGAATATACATATGTATATGGTACTAACATCTCATGCAGGATGACAAATGCTAACCAAAAGATCATGTGAAGAATCAAAAGCGAGGACCGAACACTTGTGCAGTCATGATGAAACCAGGATAGTGAAGAAGAACTCCTCAATGTATGAACACGGGAGAATGAAAAGAAAAGAACATTGAATCACTGCCACCATGCAAGTCTAGAATGAAAAATGCAATCCTATGCTAGATGCAATATGAGAGTGCAATTCTAGGACATGGTTGTGAGACCCATCGTATATTTATCATCATTGAGCATTTTTTTTTTGGAACATGAAAGTTGATACAACCCTTACTGGCACCATAATGAAACCATAAGGATATGAATATGACTTGTCATTGGATAAGATGTAGGAAATGAACGTAAGCACTAGGGCACAAAAGCCAAGATGACCTGAACATTGTTTCCAGTTAATGTTGCAAGAGTACACCAGTATTGAGACATTCAAAACCAAGATAACCATGAGTGTGATCATGCATAAACAAATAGATCAATAACAAACAAAGGAATAACACACAGAGCAATAACAGGAAAGAAGATAGTACCAACCTCACCATGGCGTACAAATAAACAAGATCGAGGGATGTGAAGCTGATCCACCTTAGTACGGGAGCTCTTATCACATACACCTTGTTTATTTGACACTGTCAGATCATTGGGACTACACCAACAAGAAGTAGACAAAGAAAATATCAATGAAATTCATGAGAATAAGACAACATACAAAGAAATATTCAAGCATAGCTCAACATGTTTCAAAGTTTTGCGAATGTGTTCATGTTTAGAGGTGTTTGAAAAACACCGTTGTGCTTGTGAGTGCATTGTGTTTGATTGTTATCAATAGATGTTTACATTTGAGATATATGATTTGTGTTAAAAAACATAGATGTGTCCAAAGATAGTGTTAAAAAGAACTATTTATGGTGGTGTTGAAAAACACCAGTTTGTGTCAGTAGAGAGTTGTCCTTGAGAAGTGACAAGATTACTGACTCAAGTGTAAACCAAATATGTGATCAAATGGGAGGTCAATGCCCCCAAGTAATGATGAATGACTTGACGTATGTTGTGAGGACAAACCAGATGTGAATGCCCCTAAGCGTATGGCGCTAAATAAATGTCAAGTCGTGAGGGTTTGCAAAGGAACCAGAGTGTCACAAAAGTGACCAAAAGATATGTATAAACTAAAGCAAAGAATCATCAAGACCAAGTATCGATAGATAGAGCGCTTGAGTATAACTCCAACTGTAATGGATGTGAGCAATCTAAATAGAATAGCGACAGTAAGTAGACGCAGTGAGAATCACTAGTGACTGACATGAGAGAGATTCTCAAATGAAGAGATCATAGGACTAGCTAGACATTAGTAGGCAGACATAGTGAGAACCACTGGTGACTGATGTTAGGGAGATTCTCAAGAAGAGAGAACTCAGTATAGGCTAAGCGACAGTAGGCAGACGCAATGAGAACCACTGGTGACTATCGCAAAGTAGATCCCAAAAGGTGATAGGATAGTGCCCCTTAGACCAGGAGGGTTGTCCTGAGAGTATGACCAGTTTCAATCCATGTAAGTTGGTGTCTTGATGGGAACTGAAATAAAATGCAAGCAGCAAAGCAACTGCATAAATCCAAGTGGTGCTGCGATAGATATAGCATTGTGGAACAAGAGGCGCCTGTTTACCAGGTTTTCACCTTCTTGGCAAAAATTCTTTTTTGCTACCATGATGCCTGTTTGCCAGGTTTTCATCAATGGCACCTTTTTCTCTTTTTCTCTTTTTTTTTGTATTTTTTAATTTTGTAATTTTTTGTATTTTTGGAATATATAATTTTTTTGGAGATACATCAAAGCGCCTATTGCTAGGTTTTCACTAAGATCATTTTTTAGGACTTTTTCAAATTTTTAGGATTTTTTAGGACTTTAGTATATACATGAGCACACTGAAAATGTCTCAGCTGTAGAACCGCTTTAGATGAAGAGCATTGATGGGCTCTTTGAGTTGTTCTCCTTCAGTAGTAGAAAGTTGATAGGTACCAGACCCAAACACTATAGTAACAATATACGGACCAAGCCAGTTTGGTTCAAATTTCCCTTTCTGGATCTGATGTTGTTGATTCTTAGGGTTCTCCCTCAGAATGAGGTCACCCACTTGGAAATCCCTTGGTCTAACCTTCTTGTTATAGCTTTGGACATCCTTTTCTAGTATGCTCTAAGGTGATTGAACGCCACTTGGTGACATTCATCAAGTAATTCTAGCTCTTGTAGCTGAGATATTCTGTTATCTTCATCAGTAATTAGGCCTTTTAGGGAGACTCATAGAGAAGGAATCTCGACCTCAATTGGTAACACAAGATCTGCTCCATAAACCAAAGCATAGGGTGTAGCCCCTGTTGGTGTTCTTATGCTTGTCTTGTATGCCCAGAGAGCTAGATTGATCCAGAGATGCCAATCTCGTCTGGATTTATACACTGTGCGATGCAGGATCTTAAGGATTGTCTTGTTGGATGCTTCTGCCTATCCATTACCCTGAGGATAATAGATGGAAGACCAATGTTGAGTAATTTTAAACTTAGAGCATAGCTCTGTCAAATCCTTGTTTTTGAATTATCCCCCATTATCAGTGATTATTGCTGAGGGTACACCATGCTTGCAGATGATATAGTTGAGAATGAACATAGCTACTAATTTGCCATTGGCAATGGTGAGAGGGACTGCCTCCACCCACTTGGTAAAATAGTCTGTAGTTGTAATTATAAACTTATGTCCATTTGAGGACGAGGGGTAAATCCGACCCACCAATTCAAAGGTCCATTGTTGAAATGGCCAGAAAGTAATGAAGGGAATCAACTCCTTGGTTGGAGTGTGAATCAGATTACCATGTAGTTGACATTGTTTCCAAGACTTAGAAAATTGTGTAGCTTCTTTTTTCATATCTGGCCAATAGTAACCAGCTCTAATAAGTTTACGAGCCAATGTTAGGCCATTAGAGTGAGACCCACAGATGCCTTCATACACCTCTACTAACACACGTTTGGACTCATCGAGTTCTAAACACCTAAGGAGGGTACCATCTAGACCATGTCTATACAAGTCATTAGCTATGATGACAAACTATGGAGCACTGCAGATTAAGTGACGTTTCTCATTCCAGGAGTAAGTATCCAGAACAATCTGGTCACGAAGGTAGGAAAAGATATGATGGTAGCAAGATGAGTCATGTCCTATGATAGAACAGATCATCTGGGAATCAGGGGAATCGTAGGCTGGGTAGCGTAACATCTCCACTAATAATTCATGTCAAAAATCATTTTCAGGCATCTGTAGCATGGAGGCAAGAGTAACCATGGCATCTACTGCTTTATTATCTGCCCTTGGAACTTGCTGAAATGTGATATGAGTAAAATAATTTTTGAGGTCATCAACCAACCATTTATAAGGCACCAACTTGTCATCCCTTGTCTGATAGATATCATTGACTTGATTGATGACTAACTGTGAATCTCCAAGAACATTGAGTTTGTCTACGCGCCACTCAAGGGCGATCTTCATACCATTGATTAGGGCTTCATACTCAGTAATGTTGTTTGTACAAGGAAACAATAGCTTGTATGATTTTGGTAAAGAGCATCTTTGAGGTGTAATGAACAGTATTCCAGCACCTAACCCCTGTTGGGTAAATGAACCATCAAAAAACATAGTCCATGATCGATGTGTGAGAAGTAATATAGACTCATCTGGAAATTAAATGTGTAATGGTTGATGATTTACTAGAGGTGCTTCTGCCAATTGATCTGCTATTGCCTGTCCCTTAATGGCTTTCCTTTCAACATATTCAATATCAAATTCACTGAGAAGCATGACCCATTTAGCTAGTCTACCTGTGAGGGTATCTTTACTAAGCAAGTATTTCAGAGGATCAATTTTAGCAATTAGATGTGTAGTATGAGCCAACATGTAGTGCTACAATTTTTGTGAAGCAAACACCATTGCAAGGCAGGCCTTCTCTATAGAAGAATATTTTGTTTCGTATGATACCAGAGTTCTACTAATGTAACAGACAGCCCTTTCTTTGTTGTGTTGATCTTCTTGAGCCAAGAGGATACTCAATGATGTATCCATAGCAGAAATGTAAAGTATAAGTGGCTTCCCATGAATAGGAGGCATCAAGATTGGTGGGTTCGCAAGATACTATTTGATTTGTGTGAACCCCTCATCACATTCTTTGTTCCACTGATAAGCCACACCCTTGTGCAAGGTCTTGGTAAATTATTGTGACTTGTCTGCCAGTTGAGAGATAAAATGCCGGATAGACTACATTCGACCTTGAAGTCCTCTCATTTGTCTGATATTTTTTGGTGGCGGCATTTCCATGATAGCTTGTACTTTTGTAGGGTCCACTTCAATGCCTTTGGAAGAGATTATATAGCCAAGCAATTTTCCAGATGTTACGCCAAATGCGCATTTCTTAGTATTTAGCCTCAAATTGAATTGTTCCATACAATCTAGTATAGGACCTAGATCTGAAAGATGTTTCTTGTAGTGCATGCTCTTAGCTAAAGTGTCATCCACATAATCTTCCATTGTTTTATGCATCACATCATGAAATATGGTGGTGACAGCTCTCTGATATGTAGCACCGACATTTTTGAGTCCAAAGGGCATGACATTCCAATAGAAGGTGCCCTAGGCACATGTGAAAGCAGTTTTCTCTTGGTCCTCTGGCGTAATTTTTATCCGGTTATAGCCAGAGAAACCATCCATTAGTGAGTACATTTCATACCCTGTTGTCATATCTACGATCATATCAATGTTAGGCAATGGAAAATCATCCTTAGGACATGCCAAATTCAAGTCTATGAAGTCTGTGCAGACTCATATAGATTTATCATGTTTTGATATTGGAACAATATTAGAGATCCACTCTGCATAATCAATTACTCTGATAAACATTGTCTTAAGAAGTTTCTCCAATTTAGCTTTGACAAATAGAGCTACATGTGGATGCATTTTGCGAAGCTTTTGCTTAACGAGCTTGACACCTGGTGCAATGGACAAATGGTGCATGATTAGATTAGGGTCTAATCCTGGCATATCTAAATATTTCCATGCAAAGTTAATCTTTTTGCTTCTGAAGAATGTGGTGAATTCCTCTCTTTCTGCCTCTGATAGTGATTGTGCCAAGTGAATAATATGAGGTTCTGCCTCTCTACCCAAGTTGATAGGTTGAGTTGGTTCAATGAGCACAGATGATCTCTCCTAAAAATGACTCAGAAGCACATCAAGTATCTCATCCTCGGGCACCTCGGAGAGGTTTTCACCCTTGGATACGTCTTTTTTTTTTACTGTTTTAGGCTCTGATACTGCCACAATGTGGTTTTCACCATCAGAGCGCCTATTTTTTCTTCTTTTTATTTTGTGACTAAGATAATTGATGTCAGCCTTAGTCATGTTGACACTCGCTTCTCTATTGGAAGACGTTACAAGTTCAACAGCGTATAGGTAACAAGCAAGAGCGTAATCATTCTAGAACATAAGGACTTCATTAGATGGGGAGGTAGAGTTCCAGTCTATAAGCTTAGGATGGTGAAGTGAAAGAGAAGTGGCGAGTTCAAGTGCATTCACAATATAATCATCAAAGGCATGGACAAGTAAGTTGAGACCTAAAGCAATCTCATCTAAAGGTATAGTCGAATCCCTTTGATTCCTAGTGACTGCAGTAGATGACATGTTAACACCTAGGGAGTCAGACTCATGTGACCCTACACTAGACCATTCACCTACTTCGAGAAGGTTTTCATATGTGTTAGTTGTATTTGTATCTCTATCAGAAGTGGCATATGACAAGCTGTCAAACTCATATTCATGAGAGTCTGTTTCATCATTAGGTGTCATGTCAAGAACATGAGTGAAATCGACCCTTTGTCCCCAGTTGGGATGAGTTCTACCTAGAACCTCTTCTATGGTCAGATGAGAACCTTTTGACCTAGGTACCTTATTAGTGTTTGTAACATCAGCTACCTCTTGTGTGATGAGAAGTGACTGGAATTCTTGGTCAAACTATTCTTGAAAGTGTGGTGGTATGTATAAATCACCCTGATGACTTGGATTTAGAGTATATATTTCTTTCCACTTCTCATAAGTTAATGGAGCAAGTGAAGTGGTGGTATAAAAATCACTGTCAGTGTCTACTATATTGACACATGGTACAAAGTTATCTGGCTTAGCAAAGAATGTCGCTAGGTCTGGAGGAATAGGATAAGGAAAAGTATCCTCATCAAAGCTATCTTCAGGTTCTTCAATTTTAGATGTTTCTTCAAGTGTTGGTTTCTTATTTTCTCAAGGTACAAACTTGTTTATTCCCAGTTGAAATGTGAGTTTCTGGAAGCCTATACCTGTAGAGTCATGTGTTCTATGACTAATAGCTTCAAGTGGTGCAATCAATCCCTTATGATTCGCACCTATGGGACCATTTCCTTTATAGCCAAAACGTTGCATAATAGATAAACATTTGCCATATTGCTCAGGTTTGATGTCATAAGGAGGAGTGGTTTGTTCAGGATTGTCTTCTCCTTTATAGATCCAAGCTTTGATATCTCTATTTTCAGCTTCTTCTTCTAATGGTACTGTGGCTTGTACAAAGGTACCACCATACTTTGTTGGAGGAGGAACCGTAGAAGGTTTAATGCTCTCAGAAGGTCTCCCAAGAGAATGTGGAGACAAAGGCAAAGATGTAATAGATAGAATAGGTTCAATCTGATATCCTCCCATATCAGTTTCTGTGAGTGTCAAACTCTTTTCCATTTCTTTTAATTTATTCTCAAGGAGTTCAATAGATTCTCTGTTGGTAGGCACAAAGATGTCAGCAGATTTTGTGAGGGCATTGCAATCATAGCATGTATTAGCAGGTATAGTCACTTCAGATCCTTGAAATGGGAACTTAATGCACTAATGGTATGTGGAAGGGATAGCCTGCATTTCATGGATCCATGTCCTTTCTAACAGAATATTGTATGCCAAAGGGATGTCAAGCACTTGATAGATAACATCTCATTTAACAGGACCAACTCTAATTGGAAATACAACTAGCCCCTTGGATTTACGTTCTTCCTCATCATAGGCCTTAATAGTAATATTTTTGTGAGCATTAATGCAATCTTCACCATAGCCTAACTCAATAAGGAAAAGTAGAGCAAATATTTAGGCTAGCGTCGTTATCTATGAGAACACGGCGAACACGCTTTGGACCAATCAGGACTTCAATGTGCAGAGGGTTATTATGCGGGTGACTTAAAGAATGGTCATCTTCCTTAGAGAAAGACAAATAATGTGATGAGGTCAAGTGACCTACCATGGATTGAAACCGATCGAGATCAAGATCTTTTGGGACATTTGCATCGGTGAGGGCTTTGTCCAGGATTTCCCTATGAGAAGGGGAGATTTTTAGGAGCTCAAAAATAGTTATCTGAGCATTAGTACGTTGAAATTGATCGAGAATGTTGTAATTGGAAGCATTAGATGAGGAACCCACTTTTGGATTCTTATTGGTATAGTCAACCTTAGCTTTGTCTGAAGATTGAGTTGATGTAGGCAGAGAAGGCTCAGGGCCTTTGATGATGATCTTAGCACGAGATTGAGTAACAACATTAGCGCTGACTTGAGACTGCTCTTGTTCAAAAGATGGATGTGTAGACCCTCACAAAATGAAAGGTGTTTTAGACTTGGAAGTATCTTCCTTTCCCTTGAGAATGATGACATTACAATATTCAGTATCAATGGGTTCAACCATATTAATGACATTGTCATTATTGGTGTATGTATAGTTGACCTTAGCATCAGTATTTTTGCCTTTAGATGATTCACCTTTTCCATGAGGAGGAAATGGGTCTTTGAAAGCTTGGTGATCAGAATTTTTGTTGTGACCTCCTACAGCGATAACCTCACTATCAATGAGATCCTGGATTTTATGCCACAATTTAAGACAAGTAGTCATTTTATGACCTTTGTTTTGGTGAAAATCACAATAAGCGGATTCATTCCACCAAGAGGGTCTTGGTTGCGGATCATGAGGTCATGAATTATCCAATGGAGTGAGTAAATGGTTGTCCACAAGAGTCTTGTAAACCGACTGAAGAGGTTCTCCTAAAGGAGTGAATTCACACTTGGGCCTAGGAGCCCAAGGTTTAGGTCCAGAAAATTGTGAAGTACTTGGTTTGGAATTTGTCATAGCCTTTTCAGTGGATTTGGCCGTTTGCATCATGGTAGTGAGATTAAAGGAAACCTTGGAAGGCTTAGGAGTCACATTTTCTACAACTCCATCATTCACAACATTTTGGTTCTTCTTGGGAAATTTAGATTTATCTTTGCTTGAGGAGGAAGACCCTTGTTTATTTTCCTTGTGTAAGGTCAATTCTCCTTTCTTGATATAAATGTCTTGATTTGTACAACTTGTTTAATCATGTCATCAAAGGTTAGAGGACCTTGTAGCTATTGATACCCAAAGTTGGGGAGAAGATTATCGAGAAAGATGTCCAACTTTTCAGATTCGGGTATCTTGAGAGGATATTGTGTATAAAGTTGTCTCCATCTTTGGAGAAATACCAAGAAGGATTCCCCATGATTTTGTTTCAAGTTGCAAAGATTGCAGATATGAACTGGATGTTGGATGTTGTGAGAATAGTGTTGTAGAAATAAATTGGCAATTTCGTCAAAAAATTTGATGCCAGTTGGTAATCTAGAGAACCATTCCATAGCCGACCCTCCCAAACTCCGTGGGAAAAGACGCATGAGATAGGTTGTGTCATGTATGAATTCCATGGAGAGAGAACCAAACTCTCTCAAATGGTCTTGAGGGTCAAATGTACCCAAGTATTTGTCATATTTAGGAAGTTGAACTCCTTTGGGAAAAGGAGGCATGCATAGACTCTTATAAAATGGGAATGGACAAATGCTGCCCAATGTGAGTTGAGTGGTAGGTTTGTCTTTCTCTTTCAAGAGTTGAGAAAGTTTCTCTTGCATGGTTTGCATTTCTTTTTGCAAGCAGGAGTTTTTAGTTTCTTCCTCTTTCTCAATAAGTATCTCTACCTTGTAATCAGAGGGGAGTTTGGCACCTTGGGTGGCTAATTCGAGAAGGTATTTCTCCTTCTCTTCTTTCATTATGACCGTCATCATTCTCATGAAGTTTTTATTATTGCGGGCCTCTATGATATCCCCTTGGGTTATCTCCTTCTCTTCTTGATGAGGCGGGTTTTCAGTTTGGTTGAAACAGGGTCCACCTAGTTGACTGTGAGCTGTCATATTGCTAGAATGCAAGGATTCAAGGTGTAAAGACTCGGTGTGAAAATATTGAGTGTTCTCTAAATATGGGTCTTCTTGGAACAAAGGATTTTGAACCCTACTAAGATCCACTGGAAATGACCATTTATTGTAAGGTCGGCATAGCGGGGAAGGAGATTGAGATGATTCCTCACTAGATATAGTCGATAATGGTGTGAAAAGTATAGATTTGTCTTGATTGATTGAAGGAAATGTTTTGCCACTTTGAGTTGTGACAGTCATAGACAAAGTTTTGAACAAGGAATGTGAACTAGGACCAAACTTGAAACTGTCTCAAAGTAATTGCATAGAATGTGCCAAAAGGTGAAGTATCCTTGGTGCAAATCATCGAAGATGAGGCTAGAACAGCCAAGATATGACTATTTCGACACAAGGCATGACAACACAGATGAAAAAGATCAAAAAGACATGAGACGAGACTAGTTTAAGAAAGAATCACGTAATTCTCAACCCAAGAAACCAAGTTTCAAACTGTGTGAAGATGGATGGAAGAAAAATAGACCCATATCAGAGACCAGATTTGACAGAAGTACACCTGACTGACATAATTTAGCTTGCTATTTTGGACAAAAGACTCCAGTTTCGCGCGAAGAAATGCTCTTTTGAGCAAAGATTCTCACTGTCCCATGTGAAACTTTGTAGTATTCATGTGAATAATGACACCAGACTATAGATGAAAAAGATGACAGAATAATGGACTGTTGCCAAATTTCACACGACAGTGTATGTCATATCATGTGAAGATTCTCACTAAAGCACGCGAAGATTGGGAAATGTTGCGCAAAACTATGCAAATGTTGAAAAATTAATGTTTACAGAATCATATTGTTGAGACCAGTTTGCATTTCCTGAGATAAAGTCATACTATTTTCTGACAGATAGTTCAACTTACAGATTGTTTTGGGACGTGTTCAAGATTGAAAATTTGTGTGTTTTGACGATAGTTTCAATTGTTCAAATGATACACCCACACAAAACACATTAAACAAAATGTTTATAGTACTAGAACAAGAACATCACAATCCTAGGATAGCCAAAACAGTATCTGTTGAATCCCCACTTGAACCAAAGTTCACCTACGCTTACTCTTAGTGGACAACTTAAAAGCTTGGAAGCACGGGCTCCTCCTTACATATGCACTCACTTCTCAGGCATACCAAGCTTCGAACCCCAAAGGAATTGCTTCCCAAAGGGCTGTTATCTCTACTAAAATCCATAAAAATGTGGGGCATCTTAGTCAGTATCTGACCTTCTATGCCAATAGATAGAGGGTTTTTGGAAACTAGAACAACAGTTTGTAGTAAGGTCATCCGTTCAGGTGGTTGTGATCAAGTCATTTTCCCAATAAAGGGGGCTTTCCCAATCCTTTCAAAGCAAGGCTTTCACCTTAACGATGTTGGCACTTTAACGCACCACTACGGTACTGGAGGATATTTTGGTTGCCACAATGAATTCACACTTATCTATTGTGACATTAATCACAATAGCATTTTTTGTATACCGGTTTGGAAGGGCTTGGCTTTAGCCTGTTACCGGTTGGGCATCCACTCTCACCGGCTCTGCTAAAGCTCTTAGGAGGTAGCCACTCTAGAAGAATCACATGAATTTCTCTTACACCCAAGATCCATAAAGGTGAGGGGAGAGGATACATTCATATAGTTCTTAGGATTACAATTTAAAAAACACTTCAATCACACAAGACAATGATTCATTTTAAGCACCAACCGAAGTGTGTTTTAACTACTAAAAACAGACATAGGAATTTGTGAAAACATGCAAGGTCTTTGACAAACATCGTGCAATAAACCCATTAGTAGTTTTTAATGCCTTTCTTCATATCAGTGTCCTGCAATAAACATGTCAGAAGTTTATGATGGCTTTTCTTTATCTCAGCATCCTGCAAACCACTGTTATGTTGTTTCAAAAGATAAAATCAGAGAAACATAGATGTCAGAAAATAGCAGGTGGTTAGAAAATTAAGGTAATAAAATATCAAAATGAAAGCTCTGGAATGTAATTTCGTGCGAAGAAGTGCTACAAGCCACGCGAAGAACTAGAAAGTTCATGCGAGACGTACAGAAAGTTCACGCAAAATTAAAACAAAACTTGTATAGAAGTATGGACACTGCAAAAAAAATGAAAAAGATGAAATGAAATGAGGCCAGAATAGAATGTGTCTGCCCCACAGTGGGCGCCAGAAATGTATGTGGTAAATTTGGCCTTGTTAACTCACCATACACTTCAACATAGTCCTTCTTCACCAGGTACACACAAGACTGAATATGAGATTATTCATCCTATCTGCCTACATGATTCGACATGTTGCCTTCTATCTAGACAGGGTTTTTGAAATAGCTCTCAGAATGAAAGTCTCACAACCATAGACCAATCTAGGAACAAAGGATTTTTCTCCATGAATGCAATACAATGCAAGATTATTCTAAGAAATGAAAGATGTGAGATTAATCTAAGACATGATTTCAAATGCAATTATTCTAGAAATTGAAAGTAATCTATTGCAATAATGAAATTATTCTATATGAGATATCAAGAAATGTGACAATAATTCAGTATTCTAATAATGCATAAAAGTGAGTGGGGGTTTTAATGAGAGAATGAGAGTTCTTTTATAGACTCAGAGGTTGTTCAGAATGGAAAGTTTCCTCTTTTGAAATAAAACAGATAGAAAAGCCAGTTCAGAATAGAAAGCTTTATTTAAAAGAATACAATAAATTGTTTTCTCTCTACTTTAACTATTTTCTTTCTTTGATTTAATTCTGTTTTATTTGAGTTAAATTGTTTTCTTTCTCTTTAAAGCACAATTAATTCAAAGATTCTATTTCTGAATAAAAGAAAGATTTTTGAGAGAATATTCAATTAATTAAATAAATATGACCTCATAATTGCTTTTTTCTCAATTATCTGAATAATTAAATTCAATTATTGAAAATTAGGATATTTATTTAATAATTAAATATCATTTATTTCCTTTTTATGTGTCTTAGCTAAAGAGGGTGAATTTAATTTAATTAAAGTGCTAGGACTTTATTAATTAAATTAATTCGATCATCAGGTTTGT
>MU225838.1:801042-814818 GCA_018584345.1 Thuja plicata
GGATAGTGAGTCCTCACCCTTAACAGGGTTATCTGTAAAAGACTCCTAACAGGGTCTGACCTTTAACCAGGTCTCTGTACTTCTTGCATTGTAAAGATCAACTCCTAACAGGGTTGTAAGATCTTCTAAGAGGGATCATTATTGTTATCCTAGTTTTCAGCATGCATCAAATTATCATAAACAGGAAGATATTGCATTTTAGAGGTCCCATTAATATTATCCTTCAGGTATTATTAATCAACATTTCATAATTACATTCATTTTCAAAAAATTGTCATTTTGTACTCTAAGAATTGATCACATTCCAGAATTTTTAAATTACAATTCTGATCAATTACATTGTGCATTTAAGCTGAATGAATTATACAAATGTTATTTCATCTTTCTTTTCATGTCAAAACAATAGTACATTGCAGAATCAAAGGCATAATTGAAAGTATGGAGTAGAGGTCCCATCCATTGCCTGTTGGTTGGTTTTTTAATGCTTGCATGTTAGGTCTTCATTGTTGGTTGCATTTCAGGTCCTGGGTCTTCATAGTCCATCTTCATCTGCATATAGGTATTCTTAGGGTTTACCTGCAACATGGTGAAAAAGATGTTAGATCTAGTTGGATCTAAGCAATACATGGAACATAAACAACACATAATCAATCTTTCTAAAAACTACATATTAATCTGATGAAATCAATGCAATGAGAAAACATTCATCCGTAATATCTGAAGGATAGTATTAAAGGGACTTGTTCTAAACATGAAACCTTTTGCTATGTATGATTACTCTGATACTTGTTGTTCTTCTCAATATAATCAGATATCTGAATGAAAGGGGCTTAGTATTACCATCTGAGAAACCTTTTTCATGATTAGATCAACCTATGAGTTCATCAAATAACACAAACCAACCAGTATTCATGAGTGAATGTTATCTTATAGTCACTCACAAACATTGACTGGTGTATATGATTTGATGACCTAATAAATTGAGTGTTATTTTGTGTGCAAGTGGACAGGTATCTATAACTGAATGTGGGAAACAACAGAAAATAATGCAATGGATGTCACGAGCCCGTGCTCAAACTTCATATGAGGCATTATATGCAAAAAAGGATGGTTGATATCTCAGAAGGTTTTTTTACATAAGAAGGATGAGATGTAGACACTTGAAGAAGTCAAAGATGCTACAGAAATGACATGAACGAAGAAAGTTGATGAATTATAGAATTGAAAGACTCTGAAAATTCACTGTTTTTATGCAATTAATGGAAAGTGTGAAAGTGTTGTTACAGTAAGTATTTCGTCACATATATCTGGCTGCTATACATTTGTAAAAGTTCACTAAATCAACAGGAGTGTGCACATACAAAGAACAGACATAATGGAAAGGTATTACCAGATATCCATAGGCTACATTTTTTCAAAAAATGCTTGATCATGCTGGAATATTAAAATACATAATTTGTTTTAGACAAACTGATTGAGACAATTTCTTTTTGCAAAGTTTACATCTCATATAGATGTTTTGGAAAAGATAAACATTCTTGATAACAGAACAGAGCATGTAACAGGGCAAGAATTGTATATGCAGAATGAGTTTACTATTTTGAAGTAAAATCCATGGGAGTCATGAGCACGTGCTCGAACCCCATGGGTTTGTTCTTTCCTAAGTACTTCAAGAAAAAATAGTGTATTTCTACATTAAAGAACAGCAGCATATTCAACATGTTTGTGTTTTAAATGCTAACAGAGATGCTCAGTACTGTCATCAAGATTGTAAATTCATAGTGTTTTTCAACATAATGTTGCAATTAAAAATCTTATGTATGTTTCTTTTTCAAACAATGAAATGTCATTTAAACATAAATTCTATTTGCTAATTACTGGTGTTTTAAGACAGCAGTAACAATGTTTTTTTAGACAGTGCAAATCCTGTGGTTCGCTTCAAAATGGAGTAAGCATCAAATCAACAATTCCAAGTGCAGAGCTGTGTGGTGGTTTTAAAATTAATGCAAGTAAACATGGTCAATATCAAATAGAATACCAACATACATAAAAAACATCAAACAATAAGTTTCGACATTTAGCAGAGCCAAGGTTCATGGACAGCAAGCAAAGAATAGTTCAAAAGTTGTATGTGGGTTTTAACTACAGCCGAGCATCAAACAAAATACCAACATACATCAAAAGCACTAAGCAAGTGAAGTTCAATATTGAGAAGAGCCAAGGTTCATGGGCTCAAAAATAAGCAAACGATAGTTCATTAGTGGTTTAAAGCTATACAGTCAAACATCAAATAGAGTACCAATATACAGCAAATGAAGATCATATTATTGCAGAAAGAGCAGAGAATGAACAAACAACAGAAGGAATCAACTTATCTTTTATGCGAAGAGATGTGTCTTCATGTTCTCATATTATGTCTGTAGCAACTCGCATGAAAAAAATGTGAAGCTTATGACTGAAAGATGTCATGAAGCTAAGGAAAAAACAAATGTATCTACTCCATATTTTAGTCATAAGCTCCATTTTTTTTTGAAAATGCTGAAGAGAGTCACGGTTTCCAGAAAACCCGCATGGTGGTCACATAAAAAACATTCATAAATTGGTCTGTTACCCGCGGGTCTGAAGGAAGGATGCAGTGGTGGTGTTTTATGGTCGCACTACAAACTGGGGATAAGTCTGAAGCTGTGGCTGAGATGACTTTTCTCAATATTTCAACCCTAGCTCGAGGTTGACAGCAGTGATGTGATTCCATGTTACACAGACAACTGGGGATGAGTCCTGAAGCTGCAGCTGGGACATCCCCAGTTCATAATCAAAGTTCATGGGCTTGACACCTCAGCCACAGCTTCAAACCATTCCAAGGTGGCAATGGTGATAACTTTCAAAATGCAGTGGTGGTGGTTACAAATAGAGAGCCCAAGTCTTCATTATACACTGCAATTTCAAAACCCGCGGTGGAGGTAAAAAGACTAAGTTGCAAATCATTATTCAACACCATGTATTATGGCATAATATTAGCAAAGCATCTTAAGATTAAATAAAGTGCAAAGTAAACTTACAGTTGGGGCCCATGTTCAAGCAAACAACATATCAAAAGTCATGGGCTTTGAAGTAAGACTCAGAGCAAAAGATGCCATGTGTTATGGCAAACAAAACTATACACTTTACTTCCTACCAAAATCTCAAAACAAAAGTTTCTTTCCCATAGAACATGGCAGATTTCATTGCAAGAGCATGGTTTTGAAACCAACATGGCGGCATTACAACAGAAAACCCTAAGCTGCAAAGTGAATTGATGAACAAATGTAATGTGTTTTAATAAAAACTAAAGTCTGCAGACAGATGAATTAAAATCTATGTCAATGCCAGTGCATCGACATCCCTTCTACAGAGCCACATTGGTACTTTTAAGTGCCATGACATCTGCAACTATCTTTTCTTTAAAGATGGTCATATCAACATTGAATTCAAGACAAATTGCAGTTACTTCCAATGCTTAGGTGTGGTTTCAATAGAGTCTATGTGTGGTGATGATGCCGAGTAGTGGTTATGGTTATGTCCCTCCTAATTTGCTAAGTAGGGTTTTAGGATTTGGATATTATCTATTCAAATTAGGTTGATGGATTTAGCAAATAAGATGTATCATGTATAGACCTTAGGGGTGCTATTATTTAGGCCATATTTGGGGGAGTTAATTATGGGTTTAGTGTCTTACTTATGGTAAGATGGTTTTGGAGGGAAGAGGATTTTGAATTTAAGCCATGTTGGCTGGTTAGAGAAGGAATCTGCATATTGTTAAGGGGGTCAAATTTTGGTGGAGATTTAGCTTAGTGAATTTCTACTATTCCTATAGCTGTGTGTCTTTCATTTTTGTATCCTTTGAGTTGCAGATATTGGAGGAAAGGTTAAAAGTGAACTCATTGTTCCTTGATGCCTTAGATTTCTGTTTACAATCACATTCTATCAGATTTTGGTGAAGAATAAAGCAGATGTTGTTTGGCTCATACATGTGGAGTTTTGATTCTATAATCCTATTTCATCTTTCTTTGCAAGTGTTTTTTTCATTGTTATCCAAGAGAAGTGAGTGTTTCTAAACTCCTTTTCTAAAGTGATCAGTTATTTAAAACCTTGTATGGAAAATGTATGTTTGTGAACTATCTGAGCTATTTGTGGTTTAACCCTAATAGTAAGGTCTATTAACCTATATGTTGATTAGAGATTTGAAGGGTCAAACTTTTTATATGTGAGTTGGAGTTACTATTTTTGTCTTTTCATCAGAAATCTGAATTCATTCTTAGTGTATCACCCCATTTCCCATTCAGTTTAAAAAAAAACTTTCTCCCTTTTCCATATACAAAATTACAAATCAGGAGAGTGATATCCCATATTTTATAGGACCCAGCCTAGAATCTGGAGATTCCTCTTCATTCATAGTCTACCCACAGCTAGGAGCGGTTTTCATTGTTAGGATGGAATTTTCATGTAGCCCTAATGCGTGAGTTAGGGTGACAATTCTAAGCCTGAACAATTATAAACTAGTGCAGTTATTTGTGGGTGCTAATTCCCATCGGCGTTTTTGCCTATTTGGTTTCCCCGTAATCAAATTGTTGAGTACTCTATTGTGTTATCTGAATGTGCATTTACTTTATATCAAATTACATTAAAGAAAGAGAAAAGAATTAAATTGACTGATAACTGATTCACCCCCCCCCTCTCAGTTATCCTTGGGACTATTCCAACAAAGACATGGTGATGAGAAGCTTTGGAAAGATACTAAAACTTGAAGAAACTAGTATGGGGGAATACAAACTAGACATGAAACCATCATTGGTTAACATTCCCATGTCTCCAATATCTTATGTGAAACCTTCCTCATCTTTCACACCTACTGCATCAAAAGAACAAGACATTCATAAACCAACTGGTATGGTTAGAGCCTCTACTTCCCAAGAGGGTGAAAAAGAAGATAAAACAGTCTTGGCTTGGCTCTATAAAGGAGAACGTAGAGAAAATTAGCTAAAACATGTGGAGATATCTCCCGGAAAGTATGGAAAAGGATATGATCTTCTTAAACAAATGAGATACAAAGGGAAGAGACCTTTAGGAGATAAAGGAAACAGACTCATTGAGCCAATACACATGGAATTCAGAAACACCAAAGACAAAATAGGGCTAGGTTTCAATGACAATTCAAAACACCCTACTTCAAGAGATGGTCCAATCTTTGACGAAGGAAGTGATGAAGAAGAAGAAGAAACAAAACTTGAACCATGAACATATGAAATATTACTACACATTGGTATTGAGGATCCAGAATATCAAGGAGAAAGATATGTCCCTACCTTTGTATCATAACTAGAGCATCATGTTCCTTTGTTGTCACAAACTGATGTCCAAGAAATAGAGGAAGAAGCAGAAGACTCTCCAGCAGTCCAACAGCTAGAAGAAACTCATGAAGAAATACCCCAACAACAAGATGTACATCCTAACTGGAGGTGATTGGTGATAATTTCACATGTCCTAGACTTACCACACTTTGATCCATAAATGGCTAATAGGGTACATCAGGTAACTATTGCTCAGTTCTTAATCAAATCTGATGACGAAATAATAGACTCGCATGATTATGAATGGGATCACATGTCTGATGCTACCATGGACACTGAGGTAGATGTAATTTATAAATTTTCACCTCTATGGGAGAGAGGAGAAAGTTCTAACACTTCCCCTAACATTGTTGTTGTCCCGAAATCAGATGAGATACCATTGCCTAGGATTGTTAATGGAGATACTAGTGTTTTACTAGGTCTAGAGGACATTCAAAGGATACAAGCTATGAGTTTTAATTTGATGAGAGAAGAAGAAGAAATCTCAATTGATGAGTCGCTAGAGTTAGGTCTGCATATTACTAACAATGACCCTAATAATGACGATTCGACTCTTAATGATCTAAACACTATAGAAGCTAACTTAATGGAACATATCTTGTCAATTAATAGTCTTGACGCTGACGCAATGTTGTCCTTACCAAACTTTGAATCATTATCCTTGGTAAACCCAGACCTTATTGATTGGACCAATCAGACCCTACTCATATCATGAAATTTCCCAATGATTATACTTTGTTCTGTTATCTAAATGCTTGTGAACCTTATCCTTCTTCCACCAATGCAAGGAGCGTGAATCTGTCAGAGGAGGATATCAAGTTTCTTAGTCACAAATTGAAAAATAAAAAGAAACAAAGAATTGATGGCAAAAACCACGTTGTGGCAATATCAGATTCTAAAATAGTAAAAATAAAAGATGTATCTGATGGTGAAAACCTCTCAGAGGTGCCAAAAGATGAGATTATTGATATCCTTCCTGAGCACTTTCAAGAAAGATCTTCAGTTTTGATAGAGCCAACACAACCAGTTAACTTGGGAATAGTAGAAGCTCATCAATTTGTTCACCTAACACAATCCTTATTAGAAGAAGAAAAGATACAGTTCACTAAATTCCTCAAGGAGAAGAAGATCAACTTTGCATGGTCTTATACTGATATGCCTAGACTCGATCCTGATTTAATAATGCATCACTTATCTATAGTTCCTAGAATTAAACCCGTCAAGAAAAATTTAAGAAAGATGCATCCACATGTGGCATTATTGGTCAAAGTAGAGCTGGAAAAACTATTAAAAGCTAGATTTATAAGAGTCGTCGCTTATGCAGGATGGATTTCTAATGTGGTACCAGTTTCCAAAATAGATAAATCTATCAGAATTTGCATAGACTTTAGGGACTGAAACAAATATTGTCTTAAAGATGATTTCTCATTGCCAAATATTGATATGATTATAGATCTCATAGTGGGATATCAGAGTACTCCCTCATGGATGGATTCTTGGGCTATAACCAAATAAAGATTGCTTCTATGGACCAAGAAAAGACAACATTTACATGCGCATGGGGAACATTTTGCTGGAACATCATGCCATTTGGGTCTATGTATCAAAGAGCTATGACAACAATATTCCATGACATGATACAAAAGAACATGGAGGACTATTTGGATGATACATAGGCCAATTAAAAGATAAGAACAAATCACATTGAAGAGTTGAGAAAGATACTAGATCGAATGGAACAATTTCAACTAAGGCTTAATCCAAAGAAATGTGCATTTGGAGTCCAATCAAGGAAACTCTTAGGGTTTATTGTATCGGCTAAAGGAATTGAGGTGGACCCCGAAAAGGTAAAAGCTATAATGGAAATGTCACCTCCTCACAATATCAATCAAATGAGGTCGCTTCAAGGAAGACTTCAATCCATCAAGAGATTTATGTCCCAACTAGCAGATAGAGCGCAACCTTTTACAAAATTGCTGCATAAAGGTGTTACCTTCAAATGGGATGAGCATTGTGAAAATAATTTAAAAGAATTAAAAGATTACTTGGCTACTCCTCCCATTCTCATGGCGCCTATTCATGGAAAACCATTACTACTCTATATCTCAGCTATGACTACATTGCTTGGATTATTACTAGCACAAGAGGATGAAAAAAAAAGGAAAGGGTGATCTATTATATCAATAGCACCTTGCTGTCTTATGAACTCAACTAAAATATCATTGAAAAGGATTTCTTAGCAGTTTTTTTTGCATTCCAGAAGTTGAGACACTACATGTTGTCCCATACAGTGAAACTTGTTGCAAAATTTGATCCTCTCAAATATCTCTTGAGTAAGACAACATTGACAGGAAGAATAGCAAAATGTGTCTTGATTATAAGTGAATTTGATATTGAGTATGTGGAAAGAAGAGCTATCAAGGGACAAGACCTAGCAGATCAACTAGCTGATTCGCCATTACAAGGTGATTTACCTTTAATTATAGAATTTCTAGATAAGACAATCATGCACTTAACTAAATATTTGTGGAAGATGTATTTTGATGGTTCTTTCACACAACAAGGATCTGGAATAGGAGTACTATTTATCACTCCTCAAGGCTACAAAATACCTAAAGCGTATAAACTATTATTTCCATGCATGAACAACATCTTAAAATATGAAACATTGGCAAACAGACTCAACCTTGCTATGGAATGGAAAATCATAGAGTTACATGTGTATGGTGACTCTCAACTCATTATCAACCAAGTGAATGGTGATTATTAGACAAAATATGAGAATTTGATGCCTTACAAACAGCTGATAGAAGATTTGAAAAAATACTTTATCTTCATCACATTCCAACAAATCCCAATAATGGAAAACAAAGTTGCAAATGATATGGCTATGCTAGCATCCATGTTACAACTGGAAGAACACCAATTCCGCTATGACTTCTTGGTGGAAGAGTTATCCTTGCAATCCTTTGATACACTTGAATCCCAAGTGATTTTTTCTTTAAATGCCCAAGACCAATCTTGATATGCCAAAATAACTGCTTATCTTAATGATCAAACTATACCCGATGGCCTATCAAGGAATGAAAAATGAGCGTTAATTAGGACAACATCGCATTATGTCCTCATCACTACTTGTTGGACTTATTGGGAAGTAGTACTAAGAGGGGAGGGGTGAATCAGTACCTCTAAAACTTTTAACACTTTACTCAATTCATCATTAATGATCATTCAATTCTAATTTACCAACCATTACTGTTATTCTTTCTTATGCATATATTGTTTGTTCACAATCTTTAATAGTTTTCAATCATTCATAGAAACATTTGTGAAATTGAAAAACACATAACACAAGATATGGTATCACAGAAAACTCCTGTTAGGAAGTAAAAACTGCAGTGGGGATGGCACCCACAAAACTTCACTATCTGCAGAATGGAAGGGAGCCGGTTAAGGCTTACAATTTGATCACTTATGATGATCTACCATGTTAAGAGTATTAAGGTGGAGACCTATTAAGATATACTTTGTTAAGAGCTTTAGTAATTGTGATTTAAGTGTGCACTCAGTTATGAGACATATAATAGGACGGTTAAGCCCACCTTTCTTGAAAGGATTTCATTAGTGTACTACACTTGTTAGAATGAGTACAAATGTTGACCTGACTGTATGCAATCTAGTATTGCTGATTTACAGATCTATTAAAGCCTTTACAATAATAATATCACCTTGAGTGATTGATGATTACCTTTTCTCTCCTTGTCGGTAGCCTCTGTTCTGTTCTTAAAAACTGATTTGAATCTGTTTGTGTTCTTCTGCATGAACTCTCTGTCTGGTCTTTAGTTGCTCTGCGTGGCTACTATCTTCATTGAAAAACAACAATTCTCAATGGATTGAGCACCTATTTATACAAGTATTTGACCTATCTTGGAATTCACAATTTACAATGTTAACTCTCAGATCCAAGGTTTATAACTTGACCTTGATATTTAGTTTGCATGTTTTAAAAAAGTAAAATGAATTAAAACAATAAAGATTACATTACTTCCTCTACACATAATGGATTTAAAAGAAAATCAAGAAGTTATAAATACAACTTTAGTGATTTATCTGACGTGGAAAGTCAGATCCACTTTTTGTGAGATGTAACTGACTGTCGATTCTTGGTTGTTGCTTTGAACTTGCAATCTGTTGGCGTTCCTTGACTGAACTAATTGTTGGGTTCTATGTATCTATTGGGTTCCTCTCTTTGCTATACTGTCAGGTAGCACTGTTGTTACTCGTCGGGTATCATTTACCTTTTTGTCATCGGGTAACACTTAATAGTGTTTGTCAGGTGACATTGGCATCGGATAATGTTGTGCCCTGTCTTTCGGTGTAGAGTAAACCAATGGTGTAGATCATGTTTTTCTCTAAGTATAATAATGAAAAAATATAATGCCTTCAATCTCCCCCTTTGACATTAGTATCAAAAAATGATATATGCTTAATACTGAAATTATTACACCATGTTTATATCCTTGTCATAATATGACTCCCCCTTACTGTGTGCATCGGTATAGTGTATGTATATGTACATATATACTATCTATTCTCTGAGTGTACATTATTTCCCCTTTCTTTCATTGTACATGTGATTTCCTCCTTCAACTAACATGATGTACATATCAAATTCCCCCTTTCTTTGATACTGATGACAAAAATGTACAACTTACAATATGCCAAAATTGTGACAAAAATGTGTAACTTACAATGTGTCAAAGACATTAGAATGGGTAACTTTGATATCTTCTATTAGTTTCTCCCAATGTTCTTTCAACTGTTCTAGGGCCATGTGTTGCAGCTCTAGTCTGGCGTGCATATCATAAATGTTGTCTAGGATAGACATTTCAAGGGTGGCAATTAGAGTACTTGCCTGTGTCATATTTTGTTGTAGGAGTGTAAGTGTAGATAAGAGCTTAACTTGTAGCTCATTGACCTCATCTCTGTATTTCATCTCTACAAACTAAATGTCCTGTCTTTTTTTCCTAGCTTGTATGATCTGTTGATTGTTCAATTTAAGTGCTTCTTCAGTGGTGGCTAGATTTTGTGCACTGGACTGAAGATCAGCATCTATTTTTGCTATCTTGTCAGTATACTCCTTGGTGAGTTGATCTAAAGTGCACAATTTCTTGATTAAGGTAACAACCTCTGATAAAATTGGATCAATTGTACTTATTAATTCAGATAGCTTGACCTTCTTCAGTGCAACTTCCTGGCTTATCTTTTTTGTGAGCTTGAATTCATACTTTTGTTCAAGTCTCTCTTCCATTGTTTTCTCAGCATCTATGAGTGTGACCAGTTGATCAATGATTGGAGTTTGTTGATCAATATTTATGTCTGGTACAATTTCTTGAAGTATATTTCTTGCTACTTCTAGTACCTTGGCCTCTTTTGCCGCTCTTTTCAGCTTGTCTTGAATGGCCTTTCTTTCACATAGCTTTGCATATTTTGTC
The DNA here is from genome assembly GCA_018584345.1 of Thuja plicata. Lineage (NCBI taxonomy): Eukaryota > Viridiplantae > Streptophyta > Pinopsida > Cupressales > Cupressaceae > Thuja > Thuja plicata. The sequence goes on from MU225838.1 coordinate 811,925, forward strand.
AATGTTGTTAGATCCAATGTTCTTGGATCACAGACTGGAATCTCAATGATTTCATCCAGAGTTACTAGATTTTTATTCTTTCCTTTCTTCTTCTTTGAGATTTGAGGGGATGTAGATGTATGAACTACCATAGCTAGTTCATTTGTTCGCTCTGAATTGCTTGGGGAAGGTCTTGTTGATGAAGCATCTTATGTTTTCTACTTTGTGGGCACCTATCAGTTATGTGAAGACGTCTCTTCATTAACCTTGTTTGTCTCTGTAGAATGTGATCTGGTTTTCTTTACAATCTCATCCTTCTTTACTTCTTCACCTTTCTCTGAAGGCTTGTCCCCTGTTTCCTTTTGAGTGTTTTCCTTATTTTGATTAGTAAATGCATTCTTCTGATTATCAGTTGTAGCTTGCTCTGCAGTAGTATCTGTTGTCCCTTTGGCTTCTTCATCACCCTTATCTTTGGGTGTGCTTGTTTCTTTCTCATGTGATCCTTCATTGCCCTCTAGTATGTTTATTGCCTTCATTAGGATAGTCATGTTACTTTGAGTTGTTGCTTGGGCTTTGTCAACATTGATGTCCTACTCATCAATTAGTGCCTTGGCAGTAGTGACATCCTCATCCTTTTGTATATTTTGTGTAGGGTCTTGCACAAGTGGATGCAAGATTGATTTGTCCTGCATTTGCTCATCAGCAATGTCAACTATCTTTCCATTTGATGTCTTCAGTACTTGATGGCTTTGTTGATCCTTAAGTGTGATAAATATCACATCATCATTCTTCTTGGGATCATTATCAGAATCATAGTGAGTAATGTCTTGGATATTATCATCCATGCATGTATCTAAGTTGATAGGCTCATCATCACTTTCTTGATTGTCCAGAGAAATATGCTGAGGAATTACATTATCTATCTCCACCTCTCTGTGAGGTGTGTTTGTGAGAAGTAATTGCTTCTCAACACTTGTTGACTCTGCCAGTAGATCTAGGAGATTTCTCCATTTGGTCTTTGTCATTGAATCCAATTCTATAAACTTGCTTTCTAGTACTTTGTAAGCCCTTATTTTGGCTACAAATTTACTTGAGTGTTTCTTTAGTACTTCTTGTATTTCTTCAAATTTGGATTCAGGAGGCATCAATCTTACAAGAACTCTTTCTCTTGCTTCTCTTTCTATTTTCAAGGCATATGACCACTGTTGGTATATCCTTTTACCTAGCTCTTCAGGTATTTGATTCACAAATTTAGCAAGGGCATACTTATTTTTAATCATTGATTTTATGACTGCTTCTTGTATCTTATTCTGATCCTCTGGATTCAGTGTATCCCACTGCCTGATCTTTTTATCAGTCATTGTGCCATGGGTAGCAATTGATTTGGTAGCTTCATCTACCGTTTGGTTTCTAAAGTTCTTCTTTACTACATCTAGTTCATCATCTTTGGTTTATGCAGATTTTGACTATTTATCAATTTATATAATGGAACTGATGCAAAATATAACTTGGTATAGTGTAGTTCCATACTTACTTGTTCAACTTAAGTGGGGTTGGTTGTGTCACCAGATCCATTGGATGGAGTGTCACCATTTGCATTACTTGGTCTAGCTTCATCATTGCTTGAAACTTTTATCCACATTTTGTCTCTTGCCTTCTGAATATCTTCAATGGTGTTACCACTAGGATATGTGTTTGTTTCTGTCAATTTGTCTTTGCAATCTTTCTTGAGATGACCAACTTTATGATAGTGTAAGCATGCCATTCTGGGGTTTAACCAACCTCTAGACCTTTTGGTCCATGCTCTCATGCAGTTTGCAGCAATGTGACCATATCTACCACATGTTGTATAGTTTGTCCAAGTGTTGTAATCCCATACATATTGATTACCAGTTCTTTTTGGCTGATAAGGAAGTTATTTACCTTTTGGCTTCCATGCTAGCCTTTTCTTTTTCCAGCATTCTTCAGATGTGTGCCCATTCATCTTGCATGTAGGACAATATTTTTCCATGCAGGTCTCCTTCTTCATCTTTTCTATCTTGCTCTTGCATTCATAAGCCTTATGTCCTTTCTTATTACATTTATAACATAATCCTATGAATGAAGATGTAGATATAGATTAGGAGTACCTTTCATTTTACCTCTGCATGTATTTGATGTGTGCCCTTGCTTTCCATAATGCTTGCATGTTTGCTTCCTTGGTCTTGGATTTTTGTAGACATTCTTTAGATTTGTTGATTCTTCATTTTTGGTAAAGCCTATACCGCTATTGTTGATGACTCTTTGTTGTCTTTCAAGAAAGTCATCCATTCTTTTATTGCTTTGTTCAGCCTTTCTGATAATCTCATTATGTTGTTGCTGAATTATAACCTCATGCTTTAGCTTTTCATTTTCTTCTCTTAGTTCACCGATAATATGTATTCTCTCATTGAGTTCCACATTTATTCTATTTGCTTCTTGACTCATAAGGATAATCTGATTTGTGAGATCATGGTGATGCTCAGCATGTCTTTGAATTTCCATTTCCTTTTCCTGTAGTTTCTCTGAAATCTTCCTTCTATCATCAATAGCAAGTTCTTTCTCTTTCAGCTTGTTTGGAAGAACTCATCACATCAATCATTCTTACCATATGGGTCTCTTGACCAATTTGTAGCATCTTTATTTGCTCTGTTAGATGTAGGTTGATCTCCTTTAGATTTATGATATTCTCTTCTAATGTATCTGTTACATCACTTGCATTTGATCCTGAAGATTTAAAGAAATCTGGAATCTCTTCTTCCTAATAATCTATTTCATTGTTCCTGGTAGCCATACCTTTTCTTTCATCCAACAGCTCTCTCATCTTGATTCTTGCTTCTTTATATTGTTCATAGAACATCTGTATCTCAAGCTTTTTGTTCTCAATATTCTTATCA
>MU225838.1:823922-840703 GCA_018584345.1 Thuja plicata
GACAACCGGTGAACCTACAAGATGAACCACCTTGAACCATATCGAACTACTTTGAACCTTAGTTCAAAGAGGTTCGAAACCATAAATTAAAAATTTTAAATACCGGGTCTAAATTGGGTACCAACAGATTGAAAAATGAATCAACGATATTTATCAATACTACTTAACCACATATAGATTGATCTTGGTTTGATTATGACTCTTTTATGTTCCCATGATGTTTCAAACTAGGTGCATGTAAATAGTTACAAATTTCCTTTGATTGATTATCAATTGTTGATTGTTATGTCTTCTAAGTTACTCCATGATGTCTATTCAAAGACAAAGAGTTGCAAGGACAGGGGGCATAACCTTTTCTTGGTTTTATGTGTATGGTGACTGTTTCAATGATCCTATGAATTTCATGTAACTTGGATGTGTATGGCAAGAGCTGTCAACATGAGTGGATAGCCACATATATCTTGATCTTTGTTATGTGTAAACTACGGTGAGATTGAACCAATTTCCTTGTCTATTTCTAAATCAAATTCTAAGTAAGGTGTACAAGACATTATGTACCCAAGAATATGAATATTGAAGTTCATTGCGGGTCACATATCTTACATTACACATGAACAGAAGATGATTCTCAAAGCAAAAGGAGATAACTGACAAGTCATCCTGGCCTCTATGCCTTGATGCTTAGGTTTATTTTCGACATTGCATCCAATACACATATTATTCATACTTTCATGATACATTATAGGTATTAGTGATAGTTGTACTATCCAATGATGTCCGTTACAAAAGCGCCCAATGATGATAAAAATACTATAGTGTATACAAATCAATGACAGTCCTAAGCATCTACATGTAGATGCATTTAAAGATTGCATGATTCATTTTTAGAAAAACATAAGGGTTTGAGCTCAAAATGATTTTCTGGTTCATCTGAAATACGAGTCTAAACTACTTAATCCATATTATTGATATCTTAAATGTAGTTGCATATCCATGGCATACATTTTGCATTCATAAATGGAAAAGAGAAAATACAAAAATAAAGCATTCAAGCATTGCACTTGTTTTTACATCCTAAGTGCATCCATACATTTATCTACATAATGAAATTCTCAAAAACTTACATTTACGTATTCATCTAAAATCATTCAAACACATTTATATATCAGTAATAAACCAAAGAGCATAAATGTGATAAACTATAATTGATTGAATGTTTGAAGATGTTAAGTTGGTGATCACCAAGACACAAAAAGTTAATGCAAGACATTTAATCAATTAATGTATTTTATTGTCATTGATGTCAACTTGATATAATCTATATGGTCATACTACTAAAGACTTCAAAGAACCAATGAATCAAAGGCTATGCTATTAGTAATGCATAAAAGTTAAGTATTCACAAAATGACTATATACACCGACGGAGTGCACACCGATGGATGGAGTAAACCAATGAGAACAAATTCATAGTGTTAACCGACGAACAAAAGAACAACATTACCAACAAGTAAAGTCGCAGTGTTACCCGACGAGCAAAGCACAATGTAACCCGATGGATAGAATTGCAGTGTTGCCCGATGGATGGAGATCCCGAAGACAACTGAAGTATCACTGACAGAATAGTCAATTGTCACCCATGACTAACTGAAGTATTGACTGACAAAACAAAGAGTTTAGAAATGACAAAAGGTTTAGTTGTCAAGAGCTAAAAATAGACTTAACTGGTACTTATCATTGTTTTAATCGACAAGATAAAGCCGGAGATAAGTAAAGGATTTAAAGTTGCTTTGTCCAGTTGGCAAGAAGATCTCTACGAGATTAAATAGGAGTTTTTATTTAAATCTAATTGGCGATAATTATGGATCACGCCAAGATCAAGAAAGATAAGAAACGGTGAAATCATGTCTATATAAGAGACAAACTAATTCAATGTGAATAAGGGGAGTGACAAGAGAATAGATGCTAAAGGAGAAGAAAGTCTTCATTCAGACCTGACCAATCAAGCTAAGGAAAGAGCTAAATTCTACAGACACTAACGAACAGTGATATTGCATCACAGAGCATAACAATGTGGAACAAAGGTATTGAATTGATAACATTGATCAGAAAGGTAATGCACGTACAATAGATCTAATAATCTGCAATTCTAGTTGTATATGTGAACAGATCAATTTACTGTTTCATTTTAACCATTGAAGCATCAAGTCTCTTAACCGAGGACTTAAAAGTCTTTTCTAATTGAGATACATCCCAAGGAGTATCAAAAATTTTGGTCATACAAAGTAGCATTGGATATGCCTAATACCTATTGATAGGACAAGTGAGTGTTTGATCAAGGATGGTAGCATTAGATGCCAGATACTAAGTGACAAACTATTCATTAAAAACCTCTAACAAGGTCACACCTAACAGTGTGTTTGTAACCTTTAACAGAGTTGGCTCTTCACCGAGCTCACTTTAGAAGAGTGAAAATTTGGGTTACCGGTCCCAGTGGTTTTTCCCTTAACAGGGTTTCCACGTTAAAAATCTATGTGTCAATGTGATTATGATTCATTACTTTATTGTTTTGCATTTCACATAAGTAAATCTAGATTGATCGGTATACACTAGTTATTTACTGTATTTCAGTAAATGAACAGACTGCTTATTGGTAAACATACAGTAGAAGTTTTTACAAAGCATTTTGACAAGTAGTAATTTGATATAAGTGGAGGCATTCATCTTATAGGAATAAAGATAACTAGAGGTATAATTTTGTGGTACTAAGTTTTAAGGGTTGATTATTGGAATATTTTGAGGCCACTGATTCACCCCCCCCCCGCCCCCTCTCAGTTATTACTAACAAAATGATGTCATCATATGAATCTATTCTAAATCATCAAAGACCAAGTACATAATCACATGTGCATCAATTTAAANCCCCCCCCCCCGCCCCCTCTCAGTTATTACTAACAAAATGATGTCATCATATGAATCTATTCTAAATCATCAAAGACCAAGTACATAATCACATGTGCATCAATTTAAAACATCTATCAAGAAAGAGAACCCATGGACGTATCAGAATCAGAAGCAACTATCTCAGATATATATTAATGAAGGAACATATCAAAAATGTGGAACTATCTACAACAAAGAGTATCAAGGCGATCAAGATGAAACATATATACAAATATAAATGTCTATAATACAATGAATGATCTCAGAAGGATCAATATACAAAAACATCTTAGATATAAATTATGTCTGACTAGCACCCTCTCCCTGATCTGGAGGAGGAGGTGGTGGTGCATTAGCTCGAGCATGATGAACTGGTGGAGGCATGCTCCCTCTAAATCTGTGCCACTCTGGAATACAACGGAACTCTCTGTGCCTCTAGAACTGCCGCAAAATATAAATCAAAGTAGTATGCAACTCTCTGGCCCTGATGCATAGTTGTTTGGGCATGTACATCTCTCTTAGATCTCATAACATCTAACTATATGTCCCTATCTGCCAACAAAGTATCCAAAGTGGTGATCCGAGCTATGAGCTTCTCACGCTCTCTCTGGCACTATGACAATGCATCTCCAGTATTGATGCATGTATCCTTGCCACTATCCCTAGGAGGATCCTGTCTAAGAGGTCCACCTCCTCCACTCGGCACCTGTCCAGAAGGTCTCTATTGTTGTTGCTCCCTAGTCAATAACGAACCTGGATCTATTTGTGGAGGCACAAACCAGAATCTCGTCTGCCTGCTCTCCCCACTGCCACCCACTCCACCACCACCCCTATCATCTCCTTGATCATATTTCCCATGTCTCTAACCTCTATCCTGGGGAGGGAGTCTACCATCTCTATATCCATCTCTGCCACCCCCACCTCCATCTCTACCACTCCCACCTCTCCCATCCCTCTGAGCTTCGCCTCTGCCTCTCACAGGTCTATCATCAATAGGATCATAATCAAGAGCATCCTTTATGCATGGAGCTACCTCATTAGGAGCTGTAAATCTAGCAAATGGAAATTGTAATAAATGGGCAAGGTATACATCTATGCACCCAGCATCAGCAACATCTTCGAGATAATCCCACTCGACTGCAACCATTTGGCTAATCTCTAACTGTGCATTCTCATATACTAATTAAGCTCCCCACAGAGGATCCTCATCACAAATATGTGCATACACTATCAAATCCTATGACATCCCTTGTATACAACCATACTGCCTCAGAACAAGGGTCACAAGAAATCTCTCTACAATGTATCTGGTACGATCGATCAAGTATCTACTTTGGAAAAAATAGGGCATATGTCACTTATCTGAGGCCCACTCCTCACAATCTAAATACAGCCGCCACTCAACTATTGTAATTTCATCAAACACATGGTGCCAATACTCCAGCTTACCCAGATGGGGTTGCTAGATGAATCCTAAATACATATAGACATAAGGATTCTTAGGTACTTGCTGCTATCTACTATCAGCCGTGTAACATGGATGTGCTCCCAGACCTAGATCTATAAAATTGGTATACCAACTATCATACTTCGTGAATACTCATAAATGATCTCATGTAGCTCTTTGTACATATGGGCTAATATGCAACTGCCCTAGCCAAATTTGCATGATGAAATGACCATCTGCTCAAGTGTCTCTACCCGCCCACACATGAATCCATGCTGACCTATGTCAGGCATGAGAATACCTCCAATCAAACTATCCAGATAAACAGGTAAATAATCATAGTGATCGCACATGCAGTCCCAGGTCAAATAATGACAAACTATAGACAGATCTCTAAAGTATCTTCATGCAGAAGCAATCACTATAGCAGAGCGCGACTCAAATCATACCTCTCGATCCATGACTAGAATCCACATAATACGCCACACATCATCTGGTGTGACAGTCATATCGCCAGTCAGGGGATGGAAGGTGTTGTTCTCTGAATGCTATCTCTTGTCCAGAGCAACCAACAACCCCCAATTTACCCTAATGTTGGGTAAATCTAAAAGAGACATCAATTTGAGATGCCCTATGATCTGTAACTCACCAGGACTCAATGAATGTGACAAGGCAAGGACTCGTGAAGGGAGAGGTCCTCGAAATGATATAACCTCAAAGTCAATCTGTCAAAAGAACACATTTCAAGGTTTAAATCAATATTCTAGCTAAGGTAACTACGCAGACAAGCTAATAATAAGTCTTTTTGGCCTTCAAAAAGAGAAAAAAAATTCAAAATTGGAAAAAAAACTAACTCCAAAACTGAAAATAACCCTATTTTTACTGGGTGCGATCCTGCATACCAAATACGATGCATGATTTTTCAAATATGATGGGGAATTTGAGAAGTGACCCTTTTTTGATAGGATGCGACACGGGACACGGGGTGCAATCCTATTTTCACATGATGTAACACATTCAAACTTTGAGCAAAATTTACCAAAAATGATGCAAGATATTAAAATAGGATACGACCCTAAATTTACGAGATGCGATTTGGAATTCTGTACAAAAATCAGATGCGACACGGGTTTGACCGAACGTGACCCAGGATGCGGGATGCGATTCAGAACTAAATGCTTCATAACTATTGCAGAAATTGACAAAATGAAAAATAGAAAGCATAATCAGGTAGGTATCAATGTACTCACCGGCGGTGCGTAATGGGTCGGGCACTGATGTCGATGTACAAGCTCGAATTGATGTTTCTCCATGGGGACCACCATCTTCTCTACAGAGCTCTAGACTTACTAAGGATAAAAGTGAAAATGAATGAGTAAAAAGTGAATTTTGAGATATATATTGACCTTTTTGAGCTATTTAGGAGCTCCATAACTCTTCCCGAACTATCAAAATTCAATTTTGTTCTTTTGAGATCAATCGAGAATGAAATCAAATGCCCGAACGATGTTTTTAACAACACAGCAAAATTTTTACGGCAGTCTCCAAAAATGCAGAATTGCTCTATATGTTCAGGAAATGATTCGCAGGCTTTACGCAATCAGTTTTCCAGGTTCTATATCACCAAATTGCACATTATTCTTCAAAATCTTGGTCCTACATCATTTTATCAGACTCAAAACTTACATTTTCCAGTAGTTGACTTCGTAAAATTATGTTTTCTCTTAACACACCTTCGCTTCATCACCTCTTCTAATTGATTCTTTCTCAATCCAATTGATATGTTAAAGTGATATATTATTCTATAGAGGGATTTTATTCTTTTTCCTTCAATTTTGTTCCTGAGGGGGCATGATCACACTTAAAATCAATCAAATTCTTGCTCAAAAAGCAACAAAATGACTTCATCATCAAAAGACTAAGGGCATGGCAGTTTCCTTCGATCAAGTTGGGACTGTTGGATAGAAGGCTTCAGCGCTAAACAAGTCGCATATCTATTTCTACATATTCTCAGATCTTTATTAAGCTCTTAGCAGCTTTGTATTGACCTTCGTTCGATCAAGTTCAGAGTTAGTATTATCAATTCTCATTCGATCAAGTTTAGAATTGATACCTCAAAGCTCCTAGAAGCTTCGTACTGACCTTCGTTCGATCAAGTTCAGAGTCAGTACTATCAATTCTTGTTTGATCAAGTTCAGAATTGGTATCTTTAGATCTTTGTTTTATTGACCTTTGTTCGATCAAGTCCAAAGTCAATACTATCAGTCTTAGTTCAATCAAGTGCGAGATTGATCTCATAAGACATTTCATTCAATCAAGTGCGGAATTCTCAAACTTTCTGAAGTCAACATCAAACATTCCTTAAATCAATGTGTTACATGCACATCAATTCAAAGAGGGGAAAATGTAACCACCCTAATTTGGTCTTCTCTAACCAGAGACCCTATTTTCCCCAAGTTTGATCATACCACTAATTATGTCAAGAAAATTACTCAATTAATTGACATGATTCATTTAAATCAATTTAATCTCCTAAAAATCAAAGTGATCTCATCACTAACTCACATTAATTGCATTGGCCTATTTAAAACAAATCAAAATAATTAAATACATGGTTAAAGTAATTAATTAAAAGGAATTAAATAAATCTCCTAATTACAACTCCTCACTTACAAAAGTGGAAATTCAATCCATTAGCCAATGGGAGTTAAATCACTTGGATCACCTCACATGGATCACCAAAGATTCAATCTCTGCCTATCTTCACAAATCAATCTTGACCTCTCATTCCTCACATTATTCTATAAAAGGAATGAATTTTGAGATCAATGGGCCCATAATCTTAGAATTTCATTGCAAACTTATGTTGTCCTAATTTCTTAATGCATTTTAGCTCAACATTCTTAAAATTTCATAATCTTTCATTTGGAGCACTAAAATGAACTTTGCATTTACATTTAGCTTGCATTTTACTTAAATCTTCCATTCTAAGCTTGTATATGTCACTGATTTGGGCATAATCTAAGGGTAATTATGATCTAGATTACACTCTTCTTAGATAGGAAGCAATATGTTGCTTTTAGTGATTTCTACTTGCTTTTCTCTTAATATTTCATGTTTTTATCACTAATCTAATGACATATTGTGTTACAGCTTGCAGGTACAATAAATCAACACACCCTCTTGCAACTTTCTTTTTCGGTGGGGGGATATTACTTGCACCAATAACCAAGGGGGAAGCATTAGAGGGGTTAGGCCATAATTTAACTAGGACAAGGTTCATGTCAATCTTTTTAAGGGATGCAGTTTTTGTCCCTTTTTGCCTTCTCCTTTTTAGCCAATAATCTGTGAAAACTAAGATGGACCTAGCCCTAAGCTTGATATATTCCTCTTCTTCTCTCATCTAGTCTATTTATGGAAGGATTGATGCATTTGCACTGTCATAACTGGGTTCAACAATCTCAGAATTATCTTCATCTAAATCACCAACGTCGAATTTCAACTGTAGGGTTTTGATCTGAGAGATTAACAACTTGGAGTGATCCCTTTTCTTAACCACTTATTCATCACCAATATCCTCCCCTAAGTCTTCAATGTGTGGGGACATTTTCAGTCGGCCATCCAAACCGAGAGTCTGTCTCACAAAACCTTTGTTGTTGAATCCCCTTCTTGTTTCATAAAACTACATGTGAAAATTCACCAGGTTACTTCCTATTACTAAGGCATCTATCATGTTTTTGTAGGTCAGGGCTCCAAGCTTGATTGGGCACATAGAATCCCAATTTTCCTCTAGTAAACTATTTTTTATCATTATGAACATTTTTCTACACACCTCTGCCAAAATAAAATAGTCAAAAGCAAACCTCGACAACTTGAGAGGCTCTTCATAAAAACCTCCCACTCTGATGTATGTGAATCGCAGAAATTAGATGTAGAAACTACTGTATCTTTGAACCATTTTTCGTGCCTCTGAGGAAATTCTATGCCTTGGGATTCCAGCTAACTGATAGCATAATTTTCCAAGAAACACATCATGAACCCTTCTGTAGTTTTCCATTACTCTGTCTCTTCTCACCAGTGGGAAATATTCATAAATACTTATGTCTTCACTCCAAGGTTCATGGGGAATCCCTACCAGATCTTGAGTACATGCAAGACAATACATTAAATATGAAGACATGTAGAATTCCTTCTTTATTGCTTTCGCTTGCTTGAGTTGGTCTCTTATTGAACCAACAATTATTTTGGCCCAATCTAGACTTTGCTTCCCATCCAGAATAATCTCTATGAAATGATACATCCAATCCTCGAAGAGGAGCACTTGTTCCAACCCTCTCACTCTATGTAATAAGACCAATATGTCATGAATATGAGGCTTCATATAATATTTGGTCAGTGACTTGGGCAACCTAGAGCCTCCTCTGTAGAATGATTCAATCCATTTACGAGCAATATTACTGCACTTTTTGTCACTTCTTTCTCGAAACTGAGTGAGTGACTGGGTTGGGGTGAAACTAGAAAAGGCATCATTAGGTAGCTTAAAGAATGACATTATGATCTCTCTAGTTATTGATAGGAGACTCTGACATTCATTGTTTAACACACACTTAGACTTGATATCATAGTGATTTATGCACTGCTGAATTAGCTTAGGACTTACTACGGCTGGCGGAAAAGCGGTGGCTTGAAATAAACCACTAGACACGAGCTCTAAAGTATGCTCTTTCTCTACACAATCCTTAAGAATTTCAACCATCTTTTCTACTTCAAACCCCAACAAATGAGTGTTTGTGATCACCGGGGCATGACAATCTAAATTTGCAATATTTCCAAAGAAATGCATGCTAGACTTCATTTTCCTTCTCCAAAACAAAAAAAAAAGAACTGCAATCCTTTGGACTTACACTACCATGAAGAAAATAGGAAACAAAAGGAGGCTTTTCAGCGTTTACCTATGTTCTATCAATTTAGGGAAACAAAAATCTCTGTCTTTCGCAGGCGAGACTCCACAATCTTGCTTTGAATAGAAATAAGTGAAATGATATATTTTAACAAGATTCACATACTGTAGAGTTTGGATAAAAAGATTATCATTAATTATGGCATGAGGTTTAGAGTGGAGTGAATGCAACGATGTGACATTTGGCTACTGCTTCATTTCATAAAACTGTCTAAATCATCATTAATCTTCATTTAATGCCACTACATCACTCGTGCTGAGATAAAATATGCATTAACTCATGTTGCCACCTCAGATTTCCCCTATGGTTACCATCTCCTTGAGGCTGACTGCACCATTACCCCAAATATTACTTTACTGACATGCTACGTCACCCACCTCATCAACTATCACATCAATCCTTGAATTTGTTGTTATTTCCTTTGAACCTCTTTGAACTACTTTGAACCAAGGTTTGAAGAGGTTCAAAGTGGTTCACCGCTACATCATGGCATATGTATGGGTCTCACCTGCAATTATCATCCTTAGACAAAAATCTTATTGATTGAACCTCTTTAAACTGCTTTGAACTGAGGTTCGAAGAGGTTCAAAGTGGTTCATGAGTGATTAAGAACTGCCAACACTTAGCGGAAGAGAAAAAAGCATACAAGGATAAGTTTGAAACATTGTGGCAGTTGTCTCAAGGGGTAAAAATGACATTTAAAGACCGACTGAGACAAGTTTTGAAAAAGGAGAAAACAAACGATGATTTAAATTTTATCAAAGGGTCAAAGACACTTTAAACAATGCGACTAAAATATACCCTAACAAAAGGTTTAGAAACATTCAAGCTAATGCTTTGGTAGGTATACACCAAATTCCACAACCTTGTAATGTCCTCCCTGCCCGCGCTATGCTGGAGGCTTTTTTAAGGCGGAGGGTGGGTCTCTAATAAAAACCACGTAGGGCACACAGACTGTTTGGCAGATTCGTTGATGAAATTATGGTCTCATGGCTTGCCACTTCCCTGTCGCACCAAGACTTTAGAGTGTTGAAGCGTTTACATAGTGTGTGGACACCGATCATTGGTGGCACAAAACATGAAAGTTTCCATGCAAATGAAGAAATCAACGCACATAACATGCAGGTTTGTGAGCAGAGGATGTTGGGATTTATCTCACATGCATAGGGAGGCTATTTTTACAAATGTTATTATATGTGAGCACTCATATGGTTATTTGAAGTAAAGCCAAGAGTTCTTGGCGACAATGCTCGGGAGTGATGATGTGCTGGCCAATGGTAACCACATTTTGGCATGATATATTTTTGTTTGATTTAAAACTATCAAAACTAATATCCCACATTCACTAGGAAATGGAATATAGAAGTTTTTATAAGGAAAAACACTTACATTGTAATATGAAGTGAAGAGCAAACACTCTAGACAACGCACTCGGGTGGAGCTTGTGGGCGACCGTGCCTGGCTAGGTGGGCGACCTCGGTAGATGACAAATGGTTTTGGTGTGGCCCATGTAGGTGAGGTGGCAGTACATGTGGTAGAGGAGACCATTGGATGTGCACAGATCCCAAGGTGAACAAATCAATGATAGGTGCGATGGCTTGAAGGGAAAGATGCACAAAAGATATCATTGAGCCATTGCGCCTGACGGACGTGTGGAAAGACAACAATGAGGCAAACCAGATAAAGAGTGATGTGGTGGGCTCGCAGTAGAGGCATCTCAAATGGGCGCGAATCCTAAGGCAGGTAAGATCTACAGTAGGTGTGATGGCTTCAAGAAAAAGATGCGCGAAAGATATCTTCAAGGAATTGCGCCTAGCCGACATGTGGCAGTCTGATAGGTGCGCGGGCCCAAGTAGAGGAAGATGATGGAGGTGCCTAGGTGGACTGTGCAACCAATGGTAGAGTGATACATGGCACAATCTGGTGGCGTCTGTGCAAAAAAGAGGACTAAAGTGCAGAAATAATATAAAAGTGCAGAAATAAGTATAATGTAGAGAATAGTGAATTTAAGGAAATTAAAAGTGTATGAAGTTTGCATAGGTATAGTAAGTCGATTAAAAATCTGCACAGGCAGTAATTTAAAATTGCACAGGCATTCAAAGGTGGGGAAAACATTTGAAATATGTTTTCAAGCATGGGAAGAAAAATAAATCTGCACAAGGAACAATACTTTTGGAAGTATTATTATTTTCAAAAGTTAAAACTATGTTCACCTGAAGGTTTTAAAAAACTTCAAGATGTTAGTGAACAAGACAAGAGCAACAAAGGAAATCAGATTTTGGAGAGGGGAGATATTTGCAAAGGTTTTTTGGAAGCAGGCAGGCGTCAGTTAGGGTTGAAATTTGTTTTTCCCTTCTCTATATCTTCTTTCTTCTCCATTATAAGAAGGTCGGTCAATGTTTTGATCAATCAAGGTAGAATTGCCAGTTCTGGTCCAGACTTTGTTTCTTGAGTTTTAGCAGTCTGAGAAGATACATAATGTATTGATGTTATTCTAATAAATGGAAATATCTTTGGGATCCCTGCTTGATTTTTTATTGTCTTCATATGTATATTTGGATTCTTATGAATTTAGTTTGTAAGGCATTTTAAATTCATAGACTTGTAAGGCAAGTTTTGATATGTGTTTTCAGGTTACTTCTAAGGGGAGCATAATTCCTATAAGCATATTTTAGGGGGTTTAGAACTTATATATGAATATGATGATTTAAGATTTGAGTTATAGAGAGCAAGTTGTAAGGCATCTTGTTTTGGGTTTCAGTTAGTTTTATTAATTTGGTATGGTTGAGATGCATTCTTATTGACTTTGTACCCTATGATTTGGCACTAGTCTGGGTTAGGGTTGCATGTCAATCTTTAAACTAAACCAATCTTTATTTTACAGTTTGTTTTGTATGAATATAGAATATCAGTGTTCAAAGACACTAATCCAATAGAAGATTTATTGTGAAGTAGTAAGTCACAAGAGGTACACCCGCCTGAGTCTGTGGAGCTCAAAGTGAAGGAGGATATGTTGGGAGATATATTTGGTCATTTACTAATCTATTTGATTCTACAAGAAAAAGAGCCAACCTATATTATCTCCATAATAACAACCATCAAGGATTTGAGGGCACGCTCAGACCTGTGATGCCAAGTGAATTCGATGTCTGGTACTTGCAAAGCTACATCACCAAATGAATATACTTGTTCATATACATATATAGAAGATAGTGCAAACAATGACAGGGATCAAGACATCATGTGGGTCTCACCAGGTGAGTAACTAAAACTTTGTACCTATTCATATAGGCATATCATGGATATAAACACACAAGTATGCATCCAATTTACATGAGCATCATGAATAACATAATCCATCTCATGATTAGGGTTAGTTTTATAATCAACATTAATATCTAAAGATATAATCATAATCATACATGTAAACATAAATGAACAATTATCATGATGATGTATATCAGAACCATCACATATTAAAAAAGCCTAATTATTAAGGAGATCATATTCTTGAACTAGTAACAAAAACATGGATATCATTAGAATACTCAATCAAAGAATCTCAATCGATCCTAAGATCCGTTTTCATAGCAACTAGTTTACCCAAGAGTAATCATAGTTATTGATAAAGAGAACACTCACATATAAGTCACATATGTTTGTCAGGTAATCATCCTACCACATAAGGTCCTAAAATATCATCAGCATATAAGTAGAGGTGAACACATACAAAAGAAGTAACCAAAAGAATCATTATGTTTATCATTTCCAAAGCTAGATTATAGCTAGAACAAAATGGATTAGACAAGCACCTTAGACAAATTCATACTTTAACAAAAGAAGTGTAAAGTTCCCTACAATATTTCCTAGATTCCAACAAGAATATTAAATACATGTAAGGGTTAGAGGGGTATTACACCTCGACAATAACACCTTAAATTCAATTCATAAATAGGCATGACACTTTGTTGACATAACCCTCAACAAAAACATAATAAATTCCCATCAACGTATATTGGAAAACATGAAAATATAAAAGAGAAAATACATATTAGTTTGCCAATATATGAGGAGATCTCATAAAAAGAATCACAAATGCCAATTTGGTGCCATCAAAATTAAATGTAACCATCACATAAGGCCAAACATAACAAGAAGTCATGCTCTCTCAACACGAGGCACCCAAGATATATATACAAGAGCCCAACCAGGTATACATAAGCCAAACAATGACTAAGTTCCATTTTCAAAGCATCCATAAGCTCAACATTATAAACCCTTCACATGCATCACAATAACCACACTCTCACAACCAAACATTTACTCACATCACACAACACATTTTCTAGAATTACGTTAGGTATGGGCACCAACAAAGCTATAACAAGAGCCAAGAATACAAATAATTTCCATGATACTTCCTGAATCACATGCCACATTAAAAAAACTCACAAGTTCCAAGAAAACAAATTACATAGCCAAGACTCCAAAATAGTAATTTATTTCGCACTACACGAATGTAGAAATGCCTGGAACCTATTGCATACAAACCACATAAACCATAACCATAATAAAACCAAACTTCTCAACAGAGAAATTCTCAACATTTCCATTGCTAAAACTTCACAAAGTCATCAATAAAGCACAAAATTTCCATTACATTACACAAGATCGACAATATAGTCAAATTTTGCCCAAAACGGTGCATACACTATCACATAAATAATCATCATCATGAATCCATCTTTTGAAAGAATGGAATTCTCAACATTCCAATGCATTTTTACCTTAAATTTCATCAATAAAAAACAAAAATTCACAATTATATGTTTCATTCACCCAAAATCCACAAATTTAAATAAAAGAACTCAAATCGGGTGTATGCAATGCCTTAATGGAAAAACTACCAAATTTTCAAACCCAACCAAATTAAAATCTGGGAAAACCCTTTTCTCCCACATTATTCTCAACACAAAACCAATCTTATTTCATAAAATTATTCACCAAAACAAATTATGGAAACAAGAGGACAACAAACCCCTGTTTTCTCATAATTTTTCCATAAAATAATGAAATCTTCATCAATTGAATTCAAACAAGTTTGTGATATGATCTATTCCAATAGTAATGCCCTTTCAATCACTCACATTCCACAAATTTCAAAAACTAAATAAGAATTTGGGGGAAAATCAAGAAAATAAGAGAAGTTGAGAAATCCTTAACCAATCAACACAAAAATTTAAAGGTGGAATGTATTTGAAACAAGGAATCCATTAAAAAATTGTCGACAAAAATATTTCCATAAAAATATTTTCCACAAGCCCAAATTCAAATTTCCATATGAGGGTTTTCCAAAAACTTGATAAAAATAAAAGAGTGAGAATGAATAGACAAGTTAAAACATGAAATTTTCATATATCAAAATGTTCTCTTATAAAATTATATAAATACATTAAAAAAATCAAATTTAAACCATAAAATAATTTTGGAATTTGGAATTCAAAGCCAAAGGATTAAAATCCCCAATTAAATAAAATGCCCAACAATACTAGTTGGTGACAACAACAATTTAATAATAATATTAGCCAGTTACTCCATCCAACGTACAAATACATAAATAAAATCACATGATGACCAGAGACCATTACATACATCACAAATAAAGCCACAGGTCTCAACATACCAAGCAAGGCAGCCGATTGTTACCACCTGGTAACTAGCTAACCAAAATAAACAATATGACAATTGTCAGCCAAACTAGGAACAACAATTGTGGTTGGGGAAATTAGTTGACCGTATGATTAACTCTATATTTAACCATTGTCGGGCTTAATTTTATTTTTATTTTTATTTTGTGCACACTCAGACTTGCCAATTCAGGTGAAGTGGATGCTCGGTACCTGTCCACATTAGTACAATAGCCAAATTGCGTATATGTATATAATATCAAGCAACGAAGGGGATCGAGACAACCTGCCGACCTCACAAATGAGTAACTATGACTTCATCCCTCTTCATACAAACACATCAGACATGATCAACCATAACCAGTAACATAAGAATAGTAATAATTGAACGTCAGTAGATACATGCATTAGTACATCCGTAATTCATAAACATGTAAGTAACAATCCTCGTGAAACATCATAACATCTACTGGAAAACACATTGTGTATATACGATAACTAATAAAACATCTGAATAATTGACGTACCATATTTTATCTAAACTAACATATCATCCTAATCACTTATCAACCACAATTACCAAGTAACCATATTAATCAACAAGAATCATCAACATTACTAGATATTATTTTATCCACAATAACTATCATAACATCGATTCTCTAATCATAAAACAATAATACATTAACACTAATACATCTATATATTAGTTATGATTACCTCTTCCTGCATCTGATCTAGGGTTGAAAGTTACATTACCTTCTTACAGAGTCGAGGTTGGAGTGGCACTACATCAAGAATCACAAGCTTTCTTTGGGTTTTTATCTAATTGTTGGATCTTGTTGTCAATCTCAGTGGCCATATACCTATATCTTGTAATAGGATGATATTATTGGTGAATCTCAAATTGAATGAGCATAGTCATCATAATTTTACTTGATGTGGGTTTGGTTGGAGAATAATATTTGTACACTAGGAGCTGATTTGTAGAAAATTATGAGGCTGAAAGGTTCTTGTCTTCCAACACGAAAATCAACATTGTTAAAGTTGTAGCTCTTTGTGATTGACACCATAGAATTTGGTAAGAGATATCTATTGAAAATGCGAGTAAGAGGTTCATTATACTGATTTTACTCCTCAAACCTATCTATTTTTTTCATATTTTGGGGGATGCAAGAGGTATCACACAATGAATAGAAATTATGCAAAAAGAGAGAAGGATGAAAGCAAAAAGAAGTGGAAAAAATCAATACGTCCACCCAAAAGGATTTGTTGACACTGAACTCACCAAAAAATATGTGGTTTAGAGTTGACCCAAGAAAAATGTGAGTGAGTGAGACTCCAACACAACATATTTAATTACAACCTTGCTAGAGGTGCCCGCCAAGTCACTCTTAGTCTTATGATAAGAACTTGTTGAGAAATGGTGAGATTGGCAAGTTGTTATGTTTGCGAACAAGTAGAATGTCATATAAAGAGGTCATGTTATTTGTATGGTTTATTTATGAATATAATTAATGGTGGTTGTGGTTTATTGATTTGATTTATGACCTTGGTATGCAAAATCATGTAGAAAATTCTAAATGATGTTTTAAGTGTCCCTTATAATCTTAAGTCTTGCTTTGTTTCCTCGTGAAATTGATTTATGACCCAACCTTATATTTAGAATATTCTAAACAAGTGGATCCTTATAGCACTTTGCTTTATTATTGTTAGTAATAACTGAGAGGGGGGGGGGGGGAAT
>MU225838.1:856973-884223 GCA_018584345.1 Thuja plicata
TCTATCTACTAGATATGATGAGAACACATATGTTCTTCATCATTCCTCAACCATTCATCTCATATCCATATGAGAGTCATCAAATCATATGATGCTTGCCAACCGGATGTGGATTTCCTAGATCCACGAGTCTCTGCGACTCAAAGTAATATCAAGTCCATGATGTTTACCAACCCCGAGTCATCATGACTCATTCATCAAATCCATGATGTTTTCTATCCAATTTGTGGATAACCAGATCCACAAGTCTCCTTGACTTAGTCAATAGAATATCAAGTCCATGATATTCATAGTATCGTCAAGTCCATGATGCATACCAACCAATTTGTGGATAACTGAATCCACGAGTCACAAAGACTCAAGAAATGTTAAGTCCATGACATCAAAACAACATCAAGTCCATGATGTTAAGAGCATTGGTCTAACGAATATCAAGTCCATGATATTCACCAAATGCTCGGAGCAATGGTCTCCAGACATCAAGTCCATGATGTCCACCAAATGCTCAACGATGGATCCCTGATCCATGAGAAAATATCAAGTCCATGATATCTTGTATATCTCCAATTCATAAGGACAACTTAGCCATGAGCATAAGTCTAACCAAATGAATAATCATAACCAAATGTATCTCATACTCAAAATCTTATCTCATGAATCCACATAAGCATAAGAGTAAGCAATATGATCTTATAATCATAAGAATCAAGTTCAATGTAAAAGAAATGTGTTCACGCGTAGAACCACATGTAATCTCAGCCATATGAAAGAAAGTATGATCCATTCATACACAATAAGCCAATAAGTATGCTTCATCCATCCATGCTAAAGTATACAATAGACCAATAAGGTATGCTCCATACATACATGCTAAAGTATACAACAGGCCAATAAAGTATGCTGCAATATTCAAATGTAGTTCTCTCATAGAACAAGCATAAATCATCATACTAAATAATATAAAACATTACACAACCAGCTAGTATAATGTATACAAAAATAGATAGCTATGTATGTTGCCACAGCTGTAACTAAGTCCAAGACAGAAGTATGTCAGTGCATATAGCAGAAAAACTCCCTCTCAATATGCAATAGACTCAGCTTACAAAGGAAAGTAAGTTCCCTCATACATACCAGATTATATCATTATTCAATGCCAATGTAAAGGCCAACACAAACCAATGCTGTCAATGTACCAAAGTACTTCCTTCACATTCATAAACAGTCAATGACAATTAATTGGTTATGTATGTCTCCATATATGCATAAAAGAAACATGAAACAGTTATCCAGCTATACCAAAAGCAATATAGTCTCAACTATTTGTCACAAATATAGACTCAGCCATAACAATGAAGAAGGGTATGCTAACATAAGCCAAGTGTTATGCAAAAGAGATGTGCTCACACATAAATGACATATAGAAATATGACAAATGCCAATACTCATGAATCAGCCAATATGTCAATGTAGCATATGTTAATGAATCAGTCAATCATCGTAACATATGCCAATGCTAATGAGTCAATGAACCAGCCAATGATCCAATAATATGCCATATGCTATTAAGCTAAGCCATGCCAATAAGGGATGATCTTACACATGTAAGAGGAAGAGGTAAGTGAGTCCATGATTAAACTCCCTCTTAAGCTTAGACTCCCTCTTAGGGTAGTTTGAACTAACTAAGGCAATTTGCATATTCATCCTTAATGCAAAATTTAGCCCTACTTTTATGCTCTTCATATATAAAACCAAATTTACTATGTTTAGGCCAAACCCCCGGTTACCATAATATTTCTTCCTTAGTTTTGAAAGAGTTAGTCTGAATTCCTAAATCTGAAATGGATCTTATACTCAACCTAGGCTCTGATACCATATTAATATTTTCAGATTATCATAAGGAATATTCAATCTATAGAGGTCTATCAAAACTAAGCACAGGATATAAATAAAATAATCACAAAGATGGATAGATATTACCCGGATTGTAAGCTCTGAAATCCAACTTTGGGAATGCCTTCAATATCTCCAAATATGAATGTTGTTTTAGCCCACTTAGGGCTTCCTTCAATTTGTCTTTAGATCGCCCTCCTAGGGCTGCATCTGACCTACCTTTAGGTCTGATCTATTATCTTCTTTCAGATCAGATCTGCAAATCCATCCTCCATATGATAGTGACTCTATGCCATAACTCAATGCCAATACCAATCCTTGTTGTGTTGAAGGACATGTATCACAAATCTGGTATATTTAATGCGCCAAGTCTGCCCTAGATTTCGCACCTTCAATGCATACTTGAAGTTGAATAACCTTGCTTTATAGTGCTGGTGTAGGCAGATCCAAATCGCACATCATTTGGATGACAACTAGCACTTTATGGAATCTCAAGAATTCTGATCCAAATCGCATAACATGAATTCACACATGTAGGTATAATCGCTGCTCATTAATGCTGGAATGAATCGCATACAATTTCCATTCCTTCGATCCAAAGATCTCATCCTTGTAATTCGCTCCTCTAGGATGCTTGAATTTTCTAGACTAAAATTGCTGCTCCTGAATACTCAAGGATGATCGATTCTTGAAGGAGGAGATAGTATGTTATGTTTTTTATACTCTTCTCCTCAAGAATCTATCTCCTTATATATGTGAATGGTTGTCTCCTTAAGAAGGCTGACTTGGGCCTTTAAAATAAACCTTGTTTATTTAAATGGGCCCTTTAAATAGACTTTGTTTATTCCATTCAATTATATATTAAATCGATCTTCTAATAAACAATAAATAATAAATATCTCTATATTTATTATTATTATTTATATATTGATTTATAATAAATATATATTCTATATATTTATTATTATCCAAGGTAGTAGATATTTGCCGTAAAGGCCATAATATCAACAATCTCACCAAGTTGAATGGAAGACCATTGACATAGATGCAACGTGCAATTTTTTGTTCAACAATATCTCTTGCTTCCATTTTGAATGTCTTGTCCAATCGACCTCTTTCACGGGTGGGAAATTCTACTTCATCTTCAACTTTTGTAGAGGGTATATGCAAGAAGGGATGTTGGGAGGCCGCTATTGTATCAGTGGGTAAACTCATTGTTTTTTTCTTTCCAAAAGGATAAGCTCTTTGTTTTCGTCTTGTAACCACTTTATCCACATCTTCTTGTTCTCTTACGAAGGCCGCTATTTCTATGGTAGACAACCCCTCTTGTTGGGCCCTCACACATTCCAATCCCTTTACCAGAAGGGCCCATAAGTTAAGCTTCACTTGTGAATACAAGCTATTAAATTGTGTATTACACAAGTTACACTTCCAAATATATCCCCCACCTCTCTGAATTTGTGAAAGCCTTGTGGTATGTCTCCATAAAGGAGATATTTTATCAATTTTGAATCTTTGGTTTACTTCCACGCCCACTGAACTTTGATTACTGGCCATTCTTGCAATCGGATTTTTTGCTATTATAAGAAGTTACATAATTTTAAATGGATGCGGCTAAGCTCCCTCTAAAATGCACCATTGACCAAATTTCAAAAACCAGAAAACCTAACAGATTTTTGCAAAATTTTCAGCATATGTTCTTCATGATCTGCATATTTTGTGGTCGAAAACCACAAAACATTTGCAAAAAAATCACTTGTTTTTGCGAATTTGAAAAAAAAGAAGTTTGACTTTTTTTTTTTGTCTTTGGTGCGTTTTGTTTGGAGCTTAGTCCATGCCATTTTAAATTAGAGAAAAACTAATAAATGCAAGCATACAAGTGCAAAATCAAGATACAAAAAAATTATAAAATTCATTAAAAGACTAAAGAATGGGGTTAAATGCTTACCTTAGACGCTGAAATCTTTTTTGTGGAAGCTATTTGGCACTCCACGAACGCTTTCCTTTGAAAAAACCATTGCCCTTCGAAATGCCAAAATGGGGACAAAACGAGTTGAGAGCAAAAGAGTAAACAAAATGATATGTTTTTAGGTTGAAGGGCCTCATAAAGGGTCGTTTTAGGGTTTCGACCAATAAAAAGAAAAAAAAACACCTTTTAATGTGTTTTTTAAGTCACTTTTGTGACTTGTCCATGCGGATGCGCCTAGGCGTGCCTGGATGCACATTAGTGTTGTGGATGTGTGGATTACGCACCTAGAGCGCACCCACAGTGCATGGTGTGCACCCTGTGTGCATCCATGCACACTGATGCGTGCGCATATGAGTGCACTGATGCGTGCGCATTTGCATCCGATGTGCAGGGTCTAGGTGCGCATCCCACAACATAGCCAATGCTTGATAAAATGAGGCCACTTCTTTGACTTGAAGCATACACGCGCCATGCATGTAGAAAAGAAATCTTTGGTGCATGAAAAGGAACTTAACAATACACCATACTTGTTAGATAAAAGGAACAAATCGGAATTCCAAGAGGGAGTCTTGATTTCAAAGCTTAATATATTATGGATGAGCATTTAGGTGCTTTGAACCTCTTGTGCCCTTGGATGGCCACACTACCTCCAAGTTAGTTCTTGCTTCTTTTTCGTCTTACATAATCTATTTCTAATTGGGACCACTTATTGATATATCATATAATGAAAGCACAAATGTCATTTTATTAACTCGATCTCATTGATATTGCTTGGATCTCTCTATTATAGTTTTGTGAGGTAAATTATAATTCATACAAAGTATATATGTGAAAGATCTTAGTGCATTTGCCTAAATTTAAGGGAGATAAGGATCCTCTTCACTTACCATGAAATAGATCAAATCATAGTCGACAAACACTAACTTGGTAGACCCAAAATTTGTTGCTCGACAAAAACTCAACAACTTAAAAAAGTTCTTAAATTTCTTTAAAAACACATTTTTTTTGCAAAATTCAATGACAAAATGTATCTAATGAGTTCATAAATGAGGGCAAAAGCGTTTTCTATTACATTTGATTAATTTGAATGTATATTGAGTACAAATCACACCATCATGCAGATCCTCATACAATAGTTAGCTGACAGCTATTATGAATTTATGATGATTGTCTTTGAAAATTGTCATTATAATTTTTAAATCGCATATTGCAACATTTTTAATTTTCCTCCTCCCTAATCTAGTGAAAACTTGGGGAGGTTATAATTTTGGCATTCTGTTGCATCTCTTCGCTCGACATAGAAGACTGTACTTGTGGCTCTAGCTCAATCTCCATTTTGCTAGTAGATGGCAATGACTTCTCTTGCTCATCAATACTATTCAGTGGGAATCCAATAACTCCTTTCATAGCCACATTCTCCATTGCTTGCCTCCCAAGATCAAGAATCTTATTTGCAGTAAACAATTGGGGTTCCTCATCCTACCTTGTGCAATCACTATTAGGATCAATGCCATCCAAATCAACGATCTCCTATGATTTGTCCTCTACCTTTCTTGTGTCAAGCCAAAGGTTGTATTGTACGAAAACAAGGTCATTGAGGCATTTCTGAGTTAATTTATTTCACTCTTTGTGTGAATGGCCTTATACTAACTCTAGTTTCACTTAGAACAAAATGCACTACAAGATTTACACAAAATGTGGAGGGCCAATCTTTGAATATTTGGGCTATTTGCACCCCAGTCTACCCCACCAGGAACCTACAAAATAGGATATTCAAGAGTTAGCAAGCAAACCGTTTTTATCAAATAGCTGTATATTTGAAAATTTTCTAAGTTTTAAGATGCATGTGATGTAAAGATTCCAATTTTTATTACCTGGTGATTGAGTGGTTCTTCCTCAGAAAGCTAGTGCCAAAGAAAAGAGCTTACCCTTGCTAGTCTTGTAATTTTGCAGTTCTTGAACAATGGGGTCTCTCACCTCAGCCTTGGGTGTCATCCTCTCAATGCATGTTGTGAGACCCTCCATAACCTCTCTATTAAGATCTACAAAGTTATTTGAATAGAAAAAAACTGTGGTTGAGGAAGTACGTTATTGAGGAAGTATGTGCTTATACTCACAACTGTAAGTTTTAGAAATCTTCACCCTTTGTTAAGGCATTACACTAGCAATCACAATTTTAATTTTACAACAAAGGTACAACTTTACGAAGGAATTTTAGGGTGTGTGTTAAGAAGACTAGTAGCACTTGTGTGAATTTAAGGATGCCCACAAGTCCTCTGAAACCCACCCTACCCCTACCTCTCGGGCTGGGTCCAAACACGACATAACCCCGAAAGACGCTTCTCAGCGACCCTCTAAAAGATGTAAAAAGATTTTCATTAACCTGGAATGTCCTAAGGTTACCAACCCACAACCCAACACTACCCGCCGCTCCTCCCGCCTAGCTAAAGAAAAGGGCAAAAGAGCACTGAAAGAATTGCTCGACTAGGAGGATGCCTCTGTGGGTTCACCCAGCAGGGAAGAAGATAACAATGGCTCTGATCAGGAAGAGGAAAAGGACACCCACACTACTGGAGTTGAAGTGGGGAAAGAGGACATTGCCCCCAACATTGACACTAGGGCTGAGGACACCAAAATTGCTACGGGAGGCGGCTTGGTGGGAAGGATTAAGTATCAGGTTGCGAATTTGGAGGACACGGTGACCAAACTTAACAGGGACCTGGCTAATACAAATAGGAGACTGGCTGATGTCAGTAAATTTGCCCTCAAGGTCATGCATGCTTCCTCTACTACGCTATGTTTGTTGAATGAAAAGGCTTCTGCTGGGAAGGAGTTTGTGGAAGGTAACCGCGAGCTCTTCAAATTTCTGAATGAGGAGTGGGCTGACCTGTTGCTGTCTAAGCGCTTATGGGATGGAAAATAACTCTGTTGCTGGACCAGGGAGGTGCTGTGAACTGTGACTCTGTTGACCCTAAGCCCTATGTTTGGGCTAGTTTTTTATAAATTTTAGTTATAGGTTTTATACTTTTAATATGGTTAATGGCCTTGTGTGGCATGGTTTATATTTTATGCTTGTAAAACTTGATACTAACCGTCTGAGAGGTTTTGATACTTTACATTTGTACTGGTTTAGTTTTATCATTTTGGTTTTTGATAGAGGTAGAAGGTTATATGCTATATACTGCTGCTCTCTAGGCTGGATTAATATGCTGTTAATTCTGTTCTAGTTAGCTTTTTCTGTACCTCAGGCCAGCACCCTCTTGCTGCTGCTTAATTCAAAAACATACATCACTATGCATTTAAATGAGATTAAATTAAGAAACAATTAAGATTCATAATACATTTGGCAGTTAACATACTTAAACCCCGATTCCTTACTTCTCTCCTAATTCTCAAACCTAAGGAGGATGGAGAATCGCTTGTCATACGGCTCTTGGAAACCAATCTACAAGTAGGTCTCTCAAGGCTTTAGGACCACGTCTATATCCATCTTGGGATTCACCTACCTTGTGAGGAATTACTCCGCCTCTCCCTATGAAAACCAACCTATCCTCTTAAGGCGCAATAGCAAGTGATTAAGGATTAGGCTGTGAATATACTAATAACTTGTATTGTGAATAAAATATAACTGATAGATATTTTCGACTAGGAAAATGGGTGTTAGTACCATACATGATTAAAACTAACCACAAAAGCTATAAAACCATGTAAACTATTCTTAATCACACCAATAAGATCATCAAAACAAAATACATAAGAGAACATAAACTAAACTAAATCAAACCATGCATTTCTTTGATGAAACCTCATTGTTTCTTCTTTATTCTCTATTATGATGTTGCTCCCAAACACTAAAATGCACAAACTAGAAAGCAAGTGGAAATGGATGTAATGCTAACGATAATTATTTGAAGAGTGTGGTTGCAAGAATGAGGCTAAAGAGGCCAATTTATAGGTTTTGAACTTCAAATTTGATGGTCAAGATTGAAGATAAATCAACGGTTATGATCGCGTTTGAGAACTCTTTTTTTGGCAAATGACAAAATGATGACAAATTGAAAAGTGATTTTGGCAAATGGCAAATTATGACAAATTAGTGAGAGAATTGGGAAGGAGAAATTTGTGGAGAAATTAGGGGGGAGATATTAGTGGGAAATTGGGAATGACATATGAGAAATTAGGGGAAGGTGTCATATGAGGGAAAAGTGGGATTGAGAGAAATTAAGGCTATGAAGCAAGTTAGAAAATGAGGGGGAAATTAATAATTTAAAATTATTAATTCTCACATTTTTGGGAAATTAGCCAATTAATTAAATAAAATTAATGAATTGTGGGAAAAGGGATAAAGGGGGTAAGTAAATAATAATTCATTTACCAAGGCACGAGACCTTAGGACAAGGGGGCAAATTAATGGTTATTCACCCCTAATTGACATGATTATTTAATCAGACAGGTGACCAAGGACAAATTGATAGGAAATGATGCAATTAGAGGATGAATGTTGGTAATTAATTAAACAGTTTTTATTATTTAATTAATGAAAGAATGACACGATGCCGACGAAACATAGAGGACATGTAAAAAAGGGGAGCCCTAGGCGTTAACCATTTTTTAGTGTCTACAGATATACTTCTGATTTCACTATTATTAAGTGATATAAATGTTACAACATATATAATAGACCATATATTGGTCCCTTATTCCTAATAGAATTCAGATATAACATTCTCTAAACCGGTATTTGATTCATAGATAAGTTACAGCATAATTTGCTGTCACATGATTCTTGCCAGCAATATAATATGATTTATTTCCTTTGACGAGCGCCAATTATAAATAATAATTCTCATCCTTCTTCAATGATTGATTGAGTGGTGATGATTGTCTTCTTATACCTTATGTTAAGAATGATGAGACAAGCTGCCAAAAGACATGTCTTATCAACCTCTTTCCCTTGTTAAATGCACCACTTCATGTTAATTACTAACCGTTGTATACATAATCCAGATTGGTTTGTAATACTAAACATAGCATCCTTTCATTGTGAAAACTGGTTAGGTAATGTATATTGTTTTCTTACCTTAACCAATATTATATAAGTTGCTGACTAATCCGTAATTGATATTTCTTCTATGTCGTCGTGCTAATAATCCAACATCGCACTTGACTAATGCCAACGCTCTCTCGATAGTCTTTATGCCTTAATTGCTGTTATCAGCATATTATAAATGTAGTCACTGCTCTGTCAAATGTTGATTACCCTCATCATAATCATGCTCTTCATCTTATAATTGTTTTATGTAAATTGCTTGATCGGATCTCCTCTTACTCACTCTACCGCCTACACATATTGTATTGAGTAGGATGACCTCTATTCGTATACTTTCACCCTTGCCATGGTTTATTTGAACACTTTGAAATGGTCTATGTTTGTTGTATAGTGTGACCGCCATTTTCTTCAGAAGTATCGGTTGCATCTTGGATGCCTGTCAATACAGTTCTGATAGTTGTATCATTGTTATTATCTTCTTTGGACCGGTTTATGACTACTGACTAGCTTGCTTGTATAAATCTGATGCCTCTATGAATGTTCATCGATACTTAGCATCAACCCATGAGAGTCTTGTCTATATTTTCTTGTTTGCTTGATGCTAAGCTTGTTTCATACTTGATATATATTAGTGTATACCTATCATTGACAACAAATCTAATTTCTTCATGTATGATCCTTAGATTTATTATCTCAATTTTGTCTCTCCAAAGACTTCAAAAAATTGGAGGACTTGGTTGCTATGATGTGTAAAGAATGGGGATATCACAATTAAGGTTTCAAATGGGGGACATGACAATCCCGATCCAGGTACATGACAATTCGGGATTGAGAATGGGGGACATGATGCATTAATATCGGAGTGTGTACGATTGTCTATGAGAATTGCAAATATTGAAGAATATTAGAGTGTGGGGTTTTACATGGGCTTTGCTTTGAAAGTTCCAATGTATTAATATCACACCTAGGTGTATGACGAAGCTTAATCCAAGTTGCAGGAAGAACTTGTGCGGAATTTCAAGAACGAAAAATTGTAAGAGACTAAATAGGGCTTTGGAAAGAAGTGAAGTACAATGAATTCTGCAACATTACAATATCACATGATTGTCAGAGCTCGAGCTGATTACTGCCTCCAAAATCAATCTTGATGTTATGCTAATCAGTACACTTTGATAATACTAGTCATCAGGAGGATGATACTGATGTGCTGCTATGACATTTAATTTTTAGTATGCTGTGTTTGACATGTTGGGTGTAGTTTTGCATTGTATTCCTTGAATTGAGTCAACAGAAATGATCCTCTTTTCATGACTCGAATTTTCAGCTACAGAATTCACAATATGTGAATCTTTTTGTACTTAATACAATCTCGGTGTATACCTTTTCAACGAACAATTGGAAATTCGGTTAGTCAGTCTCTACTCCTCATGTCTCAAGGGCAAGGCAAAACTTCCTAGCAAGGTTTGAGGCGAGATATGGACCTATATGTATGAAAAAGTTTTGATGTGTTGAGTGTTGTACCTGTCATCCACTAATGTTATTTTATTCACATGATGGAGGGATGTTTTCTGATATATTTTTTTATTTAAGTCATTTTTAGACCATGCTTATAGAGCATGCCCCAAATCAGCTGCACTGTTTTGTCAAAATTTCACTCATTTATTTTTCTAAGCAATCAGATATGAGGGGTTTCTGTGCTGCCAAATCAGGACTTACACCCAGACTCATGCCACTTAACTCATTAATGGCACGGGCCACAAGAAGACAATCCTGGCAGTGGTTTGAGACTCATTGATCTCACCAGAAGCAGTTGATGTTTAATTTTGCTTACTAAGTATGAAGTTATTCATGATAAATTAATGTGCAAGGTGTAATGAAATTATATATTAGAGGCAAGAGCCTGATTGTTTTACTCATGTAATTCTTTCATTTATTCACAATTTAAAAGTCTTGACTTATTCTATAATCACAGTGTATTTGCATTAATGAACCAATGTTACATTATTATCTGTTTCATTTTGCACTGGAATGGAGATAAGTGATTGGTAAACCGTAAGACATTTAATAGGGATTTGCTTAAAAGTTTTTTCAATTAGAGAAGAGTAAGTGTAGGATTATATTTTTTAATTGGCCCATAATTGATACTTATAATTATCAATTTGAATTCAATTTTATATTCATAAATATTGTAGAGGTTACCTGTAAGGCTGTAAGTGAGATGTTAAATGTATGAAACTAAGGCTGGAAATAATTGTAGTTATTTTTAGTTTCCTGTTCTGAGTATTTGTATTATCCTGAAATGCTCAAATTTTTCTGCTGTTATTGTTTAGAGATTGTTTTATAATGCCAGGGTATTTTAGTGTAATATAAAATGTTAGTTCATGTCTTGTGTTGAGTTGGTAAAAATTTCAATGACTCTAAGGCAAAGAAATATGTCAAGGCTAAAAAATTTAGAACAGTCTAGATTTTGCTTAGTTTTTTACACAATTCGTCACATTTCTTGATGTTTGCCATTGCCTGCTTTCCATAGAATTTTGCTGTTAACCTAGTTGATCTTTTGTTTTGACAGTTCTCTGGGCTGGTGTAAAGTGCATTGCAGGCAATGGAAGATTCTCTTGCGAGTCAGCTTCCCAAAGCAAATGCTCTGCCTGATGGATTTTCTGAAAGCTTTTCTGAAACTTCAAATTGTACAGCATCAGTTAGAGAACCTGATAAAATAAAAACACTTGAGCAAGAAGACAAGATTGTTTTAGATGGAATAAATTCCATTACTGAGACGACTACCCAAGAATCAGACACTGTATCCTCATTATATACTGACTCATGCACTCAACAGGCATCATCAATGACACAAGCAACAGAGTTTTGCATAGAAGCAGGTAGTATAAATCCCATTTCAGGTAACAGACTGGAGAAAACAGAGAAAGAGAGGAGTTTTCCCGTGCCACTCTCTGATAAAAATTCTAATGACTTTCCTGATTATTTGGTTGAATCATCAAAGACAGATTGCTTGATTGACAAAAAATTACAACATGAAAGTGAGTATCTAGAGAGTAGTGGCAATGCTACAGATAATGGACTTTTGTCTTCCAACGAATACCAAAGTCCTCCTGATGTTACATCATTATTGTTGACGGCTGAAGGATCAAGTATGGAGACACCGCAGAACGCTGGTTATACTGAATTAGGTGGTCTGAAATCTAATCAATGTATGTTTATCTGTACCTTATTACTGACACAGGGTCACAGTTTTTTTCCTCTGGTTTTACTGAATTAGGTGGTCTGAAGTCTAATGACTAATCAATGTATGTTGACCTTATCTGTACCTTTTTACTGACACAGGTTCACAGTTTTTGCCCTTTGTTTTGAAGCTGTTTTTTCCTCATAAAATGCTATAACTCATTCCTCTTGTTTATTTTTTGCTTGAAAAAATATAAATGTATTGCTATAACAATGGACCGTTAGTCAACTATATGTAGCCTCTCTTGTTGATACCAGTAGATTACCGATATATACATAGTAGGTACTATCCCAAAGGCCGCTTCCCTACTTCTATTACAAAGCCAATAAAAGTAGCACACAAATTTCGCAAGGTCCTTTGCACGCCAAAAGATTTACCAATGGAGGATGAATGCGCTTTTTGGAGATGAAGTTGGTTTTGGTCACAAGATCATATAGCTTCTTCAAGTCTGGAAGAGCAAGTACCAGAAGAGAGAAAACAACCTCTGTCAAATGGATAAAGGATTGAGTGTTTTTTGGATTTTGGATAAGGGTGTTCTGATTTCTTAGGGTGGGCAACGTGTGAGGAGTTGTGAATAAACTTGAGAAGCTTACCCTCCAAGAAGCCTATCTAAACCTGAGGTTCTGGATGGGGTGGGCAACTTAAGCATTTTACTTTATTTTGATTTGTGTGTACATTTATGTTGGTGAGAAAGCTTAAGTGACTGAGGTTTTCTCAAAGGACTTCTTTGCTTGGGTTGGAGATGATGTCTGTGAAGAAGATTAATAATTAGTATTACATACTTTGTGGTTTTCACTCTATGTCATGCACTCAGTTTGGTGTCCATTTTCTTAGATGTGTTTAGCCTGTTTATGAACTAAACATCCTTCATCAAGAGAAAATGTTGATCTAACCTTATTTTTGTATTTGTTTCCTGCTTATTTCCAACATGTTGGCAATGTGGATCACTTGGACACTAGCATGAGCATGGTAGTGACCTTGGCTGCTAGTTGATCGCAATAGTGTCCCTTGACATTTCAAGTACAAATATTGTCTGAAAACCCAAAAAATATTGCCTTAATATGTTTCTAATGGCTACTTTTCTTGGACAATCTTATAAAAACACATTTTTGTCTCATTTAAAAGTCTATGAACAACTCTTAATTATTTTTACAATGTCCGATCTTTTCCTGTTTGGCTATTCTTGGGATTCCAAGTGCAAGGTGCAAATGTAATAAGGTGGAAGGTTGGGCTATTGAAAGAATGAGTGATATTAAAGTAGATTCATGTCTACAAATGACCCAAAATAGATCAACATGACTGAAATGTACAACAGGTACAATAGCAAAGGAATCTGCTTCTAGAAAAAAGAGAGGCCCTAGACAAAGCATACACACTTTGAGGCTCACCTATAAAGGGCATACCCCCAAGAAATTACAATACGCTGTACCCATTTGGAATTTTTAAAAATAAGCCTTTTTGTCATTGTGACTTCTAATAGAGTTGACTCGCTTTGCTTAAAATGAGGTCAACACTTAATATACATTATCAAACTTATTATTTCTCATCTCAGATGGTTAGCAGCATTCCAAGGCTGAAGTTTGGCGATTTTAAGCGGCAATATTGACAATATTAGGCATTTTTGATAGGAGACAATAGAGAGGAAAAGAGGTGCTTCAATGGTTAGAGTAGACCTTTAAAATGGTTTGAAAGGCTCATATGTGCACCTAAGAGCAGATATCAAGCGTTTGAGTGATACACATGCATGAAAGAGGTGCTCAATGTGATGGTTTAAGTGACAACAAAGGTGATAAAGGCACCTAGTATGTTTAGGTGACAAAGCTTCCTAAATTTGTATGCCTCAAGCTTTCACCCAAGACATTAATGGTCAAAACATGGATGTTTTTTTTGTGTGATGTAAATGAAACATCAACAAGTCATGCTACATCCCGATGCACTTGAGATGTGATAGAAGATGACACTAGGGTATGCAACACCAATGTGTCAAACATCACACAACAAAAGTGGAAAACTTAACTATGTGAAAAAGTCACAACAACACACATAGGAGAGGGTAGAGTTTCCTCAAAGATGAAGATCAGACGCTAGTGCACCACCTACTTCGTTACACAACCCAAGATGGCAAAATTACCACCCAAGGAGATGTGGGAATGATATCCACTCACTAGGATTATCCCCTCAATAGGCAAGTGAATTGTGAGATACAAGGCCTCAATCAATCGAACCATTGACTAGGTGCTTGCACGCAAAGGCACACATTTTAACTCAATGGAATGAATAACTTGCAAGGAACCTACAAAGATAGAAAATGAGCACACAAACCAAGATAAGGGTAGAGCAAAGCCAAACAAGCCTATGGCAAGCTAGACATGAAAGAAGAAATGACAATCTCAAACCAAGTGCTATCTAAAAAAAGTTTGAACCGAACATTTGCTTTCACCTAGGGTTCATTAACAAGCACAAATTTCACATGAATCAAAGAATATATTTTAACCCAAAATATTTTTGATTAGGGGTAAAATAGATTTTGAAGGGACCTGAAACTCACAAACAAATTGCTGCTAACAGATAGAACAAAGGCAACCAACAACCAAAGAATAGTTGTACAGAGGGCTCAAAACATTAAAAAATGATTGCTACAAGAACGAGGCCAAAACCTCCAAACAACTCAACTCAGGATAACAATAATAATGGGTTTTAATAAGTCTCCCATAATCTTAACATGATACAGCAATAAGCTCCTAAAACCTTCCTTGGTCTCCACCTCAATAGAAGAGAAAGGAAAGAAAGCTGGAAAAATGAAAGAAGCATCCTCCTTGCAGCCAAGATCCAAAGAAAGCGCAGCAGCAACCCCCTCAGAGCAGCACCAAACCTCTCTCGCGCTAACAATCTCCACCTCCTTATAAGAAAGCACCACATCAATAGGAAAGACAAGAAAGGAATCCAGTTGAAAAAGAAACAAACCCTCAACCCTTCCCATACAGAAAGTCTCCACTTCCATAGGAGAACTCTCCACCCCAATAGGAACAACATGAAAAAAGGACAGGTTAAAAACAACAAAGGCCTTCATTCGATAGTCAATAAATTTTGAGTACAAAGCCCACTCAGCACTAAGAGGAAGATACCTCTTCTAAACAACAAAAGAAACCCCTAATTAGAAACACCAAGAAACCACTAGAACAACCCCTAAGAACTTAGAGGCAATTGGCATAAAGAAGAGAACCCTGCAAATCCCAAAGTGCACAACTCGAACCAGAGCCACCAACAACATCTTTGCCAATGATCAACCTCCCTCCTCTTTCGAAAGAAAGCGAAAAAAGCATAGACCATGGATGGCAGATAAAAAACAAGGACACTCCAGAAACAGGGAGCTCTAGAAACAAGCATTTGCAACCCGATCCACCCAGAAAAGAGAAACCCTAGAGGATCCATTGAAAGGCATCAAGGGGCAACACGTCAAAACCTTCAAAAGCCACTGCCACAAAAACAAAATCTCCCAAGGCTTTTCCTGCCACATCGCCAAGTAGAGTGGAAATCCAAACACTTGAGTAGAGTGGAAACCCAAACACTTGTGTCACCAGGAATAGAGAAACACCATCCACAAAACCCTTGAGACCAACAATCATCATGACACAATCTCTTATCCAATGAGATTTGCCCAGAAACAACCTAAAGTCTCCTTTAAACGGAGGCTTAATCTGAAGCCTTGCATGCTCAACAACTAGAGACACCAAAGATTTCCTTGAAATAGAGCCATTCAGGTGCAAAAGCACAACAATCAACTACTCCAACAGAGATAAGCTAAAGACTCCCAACAAACAACAAATTGCTATCCCACCATGGTCATGGCAGAGGGGAACATAGAAAAACAAAAAAGCACGCCAAGCACTCGTGTCTAAGTAGAGCAGCAAAAAGACATTCAGAAAGGGCAGAACCCCGTTCACAAAAGAGACCAATCCCGGGTCAGCAATCCAAACACAAATAGAGAACAAAGAAACCCCAATGTTAGTAAACGTTGCCATAACCAAACCTCCCAACATGGAGGGGGCACCGCAAGAAGGCACCATAACCAACTCTTCCCATGGTGAAACAGGGCAACAAACACAAAGAGCACCCGGAACAGGTGATCGAACACTCTCCAGCAAAGGCCAACCACTAGAAACATGGAAAACCGCACCAAAAACTGCATCTTTTTCTGCTTCCTCTTCCCTACTGTCGAACTCACTATCTCCACTCTTTGATACCCTTGCTCCCTTGCCACTCCCACCCTCGCCTGCGCGATATTGATGGAATAAATTTCAACCCTAAATGTTATTTTCATTAGCATACACCCATTTGCCTCATGTAAGACTCAAGCATACATGGCAGGTTTTAACTCTTACAAGAGTTGAATGCACAACATAATTAATGATTACTCTCCACAATCATAGCAATGTTCAATGTATAACATATATTTCATTATCATTGACATCATACATCTGAAGAGGACATGCTAATACTGAGAGGGGAGCGTGAATCAGTATTAGGAATTTTTTTAAACTTAATTCAAATCTGCAAATATAACTTAAAAAAAGCATAAGCAATCCACACATGCAAGAACACAGAAATTAGGTGGAAACCCCTTTGGGAAAAAAACACGGCAAAATATTGCTTTTATTTATTTCTGACAATCTGTAGGCTTCAACCTACGTAAGATATCGATCTTACAAACGTGAGCACCAACTCAGAACGAGGCATCAATCTCTGTCACAAACTGTGTTTACTGTATTCTCTTCAATCTTTTCTCTTCATTGATCTGCTCTATGTTCATCACTCACTTTGTCAAAAAAAATTCTTCTTTTAACATACAACTGTGTGTTTATATCCTTTTTAAAATCATTAATATATTCAATGAATATCTTCACACAAAAAAATATTCTTTCTAAAATGTGGCACCAGTCTTTCTAAAGCCTGTTTTGGAAACAATCTTTATAAAAACAATTTTTTTATTTTGTTTCGTTTATACTCTCAAAAATAACATTCTAAATATGTTCTAGACTTGGGCGCCCTGCTTTCATGGTAAGATTTAATTTTCTTTTAAATCTCTTTGTAATCTTCTATCTTTGGCGTCCAATCTTGCTTTTTGACAACTCATTCCCAGCTCATCTTATCTTCTGTACTTCCTATTTAACACTGTTTTTCTTATCTTGAACAATCTTAAGGTGGCGTCCACTTCCTCAACTCTCTTCGATTTTTTTTCTTTAAAACCGCTTTATGACTTCTGTCCTCTTCCTTATCTAGGCTGATATCTCTCTTAAAATTGCTGTTTGTTATTCAAATAGGCATGCATTACATGCAGATTTCTTTCTTTCTAATTCTTATATACAGCAGCAAACACTTCATATGCAGCACTTTCTAAATCTTGTCTTGCAGATTTCAATCACAGTCTCATATTTTGCAGGTTTGCAGGTTTTAACACATGACATCAATGACAATAATCTAACAACATTAAATTCAACAATCAGAAAAGAGCAATTCAATTCCTAGAATAATGTCAATTATACAACAACATATTATTAATTCTATTTACTTACAACACTTGAATGATTAAAAAACATAGCTTCAAGTTTCATTGCAACTTCATAAACAATTAAGCCTAAACATCTCATAAACAAGATTGCTCAAATTTGCCAAATCCCATCTAATATGATAAACAAATGCCCTTCAAATAATGACACATGCATTACCATGAAATGAATTGCATCCCAAATATAAATGGTTCTAATTCTAAACAATAGGATCCATTAGCATTGAATTCAAAACACCAACATTTGTCTTTATGTATATTTACTATAATTTTCTGCTCTTTACATAGCTAACAAGCCTACTCTAGTATTTTATTAAAACACGAAATAGAGCCTGTAATGTCCCCTTTTGTATATGCCCTAGTTTTTACCCTAACTCACAAATTCTGAGTAAAACAAGAAGTTGAGTAGAATTAGTAACATTATGTACCTGGTTGAGATCTTGCAACATGTTAGGTTATCATAATCCACAAATTAGATCTTCATCATTAGAGACATTAAAAGATTATATCATATCAACTAGGGTTAGGAACATTAATTTAATCATTGAAATATATTAATTTATTGATGAAATTCAACCATAGGAGAGCTAGGATAAGGGGCATATTAGGGTGCCTTAATCAATTCTCTACCCTAGGCCCAAGAGCGGATGCTACCCCTCTTGACCATCACGTGGCCCTTGCCATCCATATGAGGGGGTGTACCTAGTGAGGAATCCATATCCGATCAATCCTCTACCCTAGGCCCAAGAGAGTATGCTATTCCTCTTGACCATCATGTGGCTCTTTGCCATCCATATGAGGGGTGTACCTAGTGAGGATTTCCATAGCCGTTCACATCTTCCATTGCCACCCTTATCCTCCTTATGATTAGAATCCCTTAACATAACGGTGAACCAAGGTATAGGCTTGAGGAAACTACAATAGGGTGTTTGGAGCGCCCTTCCCTTCTAAGCCCAAGGGCAGGGCACTCCTTGCATCCTCTTGGCCTCATGGGACAATTTGTCACCACCATGAGGTGGTATGATTGGAAGAGGACCTCATAACTGTTTCTCCCTCTTGGTATTCCCCTTGTTTGCCCTCGTGGGTAAACGGAATTTAACAAGACATACACAAAGTAAAGTACTCAACAGAGAAAGTATAACAGCATTTTATTCATAGATTCATCACTTAAGTACAAAGGTATTTCCGTACAAGAACATCTTCTTCTGCCGAGAGATTTAGTACATATAGGTACCGAAGGGGTGCGAGGCGAACCGTCGCACCCGTTAACTACCCTCGATACATAACTATCTAACTGCCACAATACCCGACAACACCCCTATTATGCTTACCATGAATGATTTCAGAAAACACATAAAGAACATTTTTTCATGCATTCTTCAAATAAGAAATCACATAATAATGATATCATATTCATACACATTATGCATAGCAAGAATTCATAAATAGGACCAGTATTCATAAGCAATAAATCATATAGAAGACCTACTATGCTGCTTATTGTAAAACTGATACTGCATACCAATTTATAGATAATATTCAGATTCTCTATGCTTGAGTGATATCGCTGTAAGACATCTGATTGGTTCGATCTGCTCTTACAGGTGCTGCTTATTGTGTCAATCTGCTCTGACATCCCTTGCTGCTTGATCGATCTATTCCCCTATTTATCTGATTAATCCTTTTCCTATGTCTGGCTATGATCACTGTTAAGTCTGATCTGATCTATTGCCACATTGCTACTCACGCGCCAACCAAAGGTAGAATAAAGGAATAGATTCATACAAGGAGCATCAATACTTTTAGTCCACATATCTGCCACTTACGAATCATAAACACTAATCATTTTGTTGCAATGCTTTTGCAAACAGAAGGAAACTGCTCACAAACCTTATTACAATTCATCCATTAATACATGCTAAATAATCATTTACAACAAATAGTCATAACATGGTAAACAAGGCATGCCATCATCATACTCCAATAAATATACACATTGTGATCATAATCAAACAATGGTATGCAAGGGTTATGGTAATCAAAAGCAATAAGACGCAAGTGAATGTTGACAACCACCAACACAAGCAATGGTTGTGATGATCCAACAACACTCAAGCATGGGATTCACATAAATAATTAGATGCAATGAGCCAATGAATAATAGGAGAAGACTACTAGATAAGACATAGAGTGACATCACAGGGGTCCTCTCTACTCTCAATTCTAGGGTCCAATCCTAGCTTAGAATGCCCAAACTGACCCATCAAGGGCTTGATACAGAAAACACGGCTGAAAAACATGACACTCGTATCTAAACAGTAGGAAATAACAGTTCCAATATGATACTTTCCATCCTGCAAAATAAAAATCTTGTACATGCCTTAAAATCCAAAATTCACATATTTCTAGTTTCAAGAAATATGCAAGTAAACACCATCATCATTAATAGAAGCTCCAAGTTTTGCATTATTCACTAAACTTTTACCATAAATAAAAAGTGCATGATTTCAAAATAAAATTAGACCCTATTGCTCTAAATAGGCTAGGGATCACATTTTTTCTATGTTCCACCAAG
The DNA here is from genome assembly GCA_018584345.1 of Thuja plicata. Classification (NCBI taxonomy): domain Eukaryota; kingdom Viridiplantae; phylum Streptophyta; class Pinopsida; order Cupressales; family Cupressaceae; genus Thuja; species Thuja plicata. Next base: position 877,268 of record MU225838.1, read on the forward strand.
TTTCCAAGATGAGGATGGCAAGGGATGAGGGGGACCCATTTGATGGGTGGATTTTTTTGAGGCCATCTTTGGGGATGACAAAATCGGAAAGCTATATAAAAAAATGCAGATTTTTTTAAAAATATAGAGAAATTTTAAGTGTTCATATGATAACATTGATGACAATGACAAGGCATTAATCATATTGACATATACATTATAAAATTCTTGATACACAGCAATAGAGTTCACATGCTAGTGAAACAAATAATATTTAGTAGTATCCATGATTCATTATATATGTGCATATGATATAAAATTACAAAATAGTAATATATCAAAATGCCCAAAGGCTACAAGTTTGAACTACAAATGTCAAAATGACAAAGTCATAAAACATAGAGATAGAAAGTATGCGGTTGCCTCTAGTCAGCATTCGCTAACATTGCATCAAAATTGGAGTTTGACTCTGAGTCACTACTATTATGAGGGGTTGCCTCATTTAATCAAACGTCAGCTATTCCCTCTTGTGTCTCATCAATATAGGCATTATCCTTCAACATCTCACTATAAAGTTGTTTGTCAATACTACAAAGTCTGACAATGCTGGAGTTGCAAAGTATTGTGCATGGCCACCAACTTCTTTGCTTGTCTAGAGGTCAGCCTATTCCTCTTGATGGAGTGAATGAAGCTGTATGTGGACCAATTCATCTTTGCAATAGAGGAATTGGCAACCTATGAAAGAAGGTTAATAGCGAGCGTCCTCAACTCTTGTGTATCCTTGTTGTGCCATGTCCACCATCCAATATGATTAGTTTGAGCTAATGTACCTCTATCTATTTTTGCCTTTGGTTTGCTGAATGTCAGACCACAAAGATTAGTAAAAGAAAGCCATTGTGTGTGAAATAAAATTGACTCTTTAATTGAGTACATGTTTCGGAGGGCCTTCATTAACCCTTATTTCATCTGTTCATCATCTCAAGGAGGCAAATTGGCGAATTTTAGTGTGTACTATTTGGGATTTACAGCAAAGGCTGCCATACAAACTGGGGTGTTCATAATGTTCCACTGCTGCATCACAATGGGCTTAATATGTTTCTCATTTAAACCCAAATCATGATCCTATTACAAATTGTTTGCTTCATTTTTTCTAGCATGCTATCAAATGTCTCATATATCTCTTCAAGATTAGGGAGTTCATATAAGCATATCTAATGACATGTACAACAAGTGAGATGAAAGAGAAAAATATATTTGCAAATAAAAATTGGAAAAAGTGATGTTAGAAAATTAAATTCAGAAATTTCATAATAAAATCAACAATAAAGTTATAAATTTATAAAAAATTTCAACAAGTTATTTATATCGAGAATTTCCTACCTCACAATAGATCACCGACCATTGTTAAGAATTTTTTGTTAAATACTTTTTCCTTCTATAGCATTTGTAGTAGACCATCTATGCCACTTTAAATTAATTATCATCGATTGTAGAGCCTTTTGCACCTCAAGCATCCTCTCTAACAAAATGGTATAACTGACATACCTTGTCTTCATAGGTTTGAGGAATTCCTTCTTTAAAAATGTCTTGAAGAGAGCAAGTGAGGTGTGGTGGTTGCAAATAAACATTTGAATATCTCTAGCTTCTTCCACTACTTGCTGCACTTGATCTTTCTTCCCCATGTCTTTCAATGTGGTTGTCAATGCATGAACACAACATGGGGTCCAGAAGATGTGCTTATAAGCATAAGAGCTAGCTGAACATGTGACTATGATGTTGACGAGTGGCCAATGTTTAATATTGGTCCACCCATCCATGATAATAAAGCAGCCTTTCATAATCCAACTTTGTTTCTTGTCTTTCATCACCAAACTCAACTTGGAATATTCTTTGTCAAGGAGGGTAGTGTGTAGTTTATGTTCACTAGTGAAGTGAATGAGGGATCAACAAAATCTACATCTTTGAACATTTGTTTGGAGTAAGGAGAATGTGCTATATGGAATGGGATGACATGGGCATAGAAAAGTTTGGCAATTGTAGACTCTACTACATCCCGTGCTTGCACAGTGAACAAACTTGCAACTTTCCCCACCTTCTCACTAATACAAATAGTGCTTTACAATCCATGAACGTGACTTTTGATTTTTTAATCATGCCCTAGTGCGAGATCTTGCATAAATATTATCCAAGACTAGGTATTCTAGATGAGTCACTTGTATTGTATAATATTTCATGAGGGGTTTTCAAAAGACCCTGTGAGCATTAAGGAATACCATATAGTGAAAAGATTAAAGATAAAATGCCTTCCCCTTATTTCAAACATATTACGCAAAGTAATTGGTAAAAAAATGATTGTTGTTATACAGAGATCAAGAATGATCTATATATACAAGTGTACAAGAGAATATTTCTATAACGAACAAAGAGAGAGAGAAATAGAAACATTTTGAAGAGAGAAATAGAAACAAAATGAAGTTTCCATATTGAATAGAGAGAGAATTTGGAAACATAGAAGAGTGACCATCAGAATAGAAACAAATCTACTGAAGAGAGAGAAACATAAATAGAGAGATATTTAACTCTAATACCCTCCCTTAATGGTCAATCTAACTTCAAAACAAAACTCTGCAAGTGAATCCTCAAAAGGCGCCAGGAGAAGTGAAAACCTTGCGAAAACCGCAGTAAAAATCTTCCTTGCGCACAGAAGAGCGGAGACTCATTAGTCACAATTTTTGTGGTGAAAATTTAGAAAAACCAGACACATTTTTTGAGGTGAAAAATCGATCAAAACCAGTTGAGACCCTCCTTGCTTCCGGGTGTGGTAAATTTTGCCGTTAAATCTTGGATTGCCTTCCAACATAATGTTGGTGAGAGACGCCATTACAATTTTGAAAAGGCGTTGAATGATTCCAAAACACAGATTCCGAGACAGGTTGACGGAAGACCCATACAAAATGAACGAAGACCCAGAAGAAAGCTCGAAAATCCAGAAGGAATCTGAAGTCAGATTTGAAATCTGCTGGCACAGAAATTGGGGCACAAAAATCAAGGCACCCAAATTTTTTTGAATATGACCCAGTTGAGGGTTTGAAAAACCAACCAAGAATTTGCAAGAAAAATAATTTTTCGACTGAAACTGAAGGGTCAAAACCCTAGTCAAAAGTGCAGAAACCCTAGGTGGCCATTAATGGGCCCAAAACTGTGTAGGAAAAAAATGAGCCACTGGAAGATCCCTAGGGTAGCAGATAAATTTTTGAAAAATTAACAATCTTGAATAATTTCAAAAAAGAAATTATATTAATTTTGCAAAAATTAATAATCAACACAAGAGCCAGGAAAACGAACTGAAACTGTTTCAAAAATTTCCACTCAATGGAGGATTACAAAATTTTCGAAAAAGTTAACCTATAGCTCTGATACCATATTACACAAAGTAATTGGTAAAAAAATGATTGTTGTTATACAGAGATTAAGAATGATCTATATATACATGTGTACAAGAGAATGTTTCTATAACAAACAAAGAGCGAAATAGAAACATTCTGAAGAGAGATAGAAACAAAAGGAAGTTTCCATATTGAACATTGAGAATATGGAAACATGGAAGAAGAGTGACCATTAGAATAGAAACAAATCTACTGAAGAGAGAGAAACATAAATAGAGAGATATTTAACTCTAATAAAATAGCCCTTTGACATTGTGTTGATTAGATGAACTAGACTTCTTTTTGTGCTTGATGTTCTAAATTCACAGTTCAAATGATTGAACACAACTTTAAGTTGAAGCAACGATGAATGTGGGGCACTCTTCCATCTTAATGCACTGATATCTAATCTACTTAATGGGTGGAAAGGCGAGAAAAATCATGCTAAGATGGAAATGGAAAGGGGTGAAATGCCAAGATAGTCCATCTGAATCTATTCAAATGAAGTTGAAGTACAAAACATCTACTTGAATTGCAAACTACATGATCGAGACAACTAATTCACATGTAAAAGGTGAGAATTAAAAATAAATAAATTGTAGGAACACATCAAACATTTACAACTAGTATCAGAACAAATGTAGTGGAAATTACAAGATCTCCATTAATAGCTTGTAAACACATAAGGATAGACTTTCATTGGAGCTCTGTGGAGCGAGAAAGCTTTTGAGAACTGTTAAAGATATTTTTTAAAGACCAAGATCCTTAATAAAGAGAGGAAAGATTGTATACACAATCAAGAGAGGTGACAAAGTGAAATGCCATCTGCATTGATATGAAGTGAAAAGGACACGTCTTCTTACAGCTATAACCACCAACCTGTGAACACTGTAGATGTTCAATCAGGTTGGTATTCTGTCCTTTGAAATGGATACAAACTGGGACTCCAGGTCACAACCTCAAACTATAATGATTCAGTGTGATACTCCCTTGATTTGAATTGTATGGTGGGCTCCGAGTTGAGTTGAGATGGATGGTTAGTAGAGCTCACAATGGGAATTGTGGCACTCAAAAAGATCTTTGGATTTTTTTCAAGACCATAGGAAGATGGGCATGTAGGAGTGCATTGGTATTAGGATTATTGGTGAGGACATTTCTTTGACTTGGTATATGTCCATGTTGATGACTGATAGTTATTCTTGGCTGTTGAACTTCGCTTTTCAATTAGACATCTTAGTTGTAATTTTTTTTATGCTCTTGGAATATAAGTTCTTGACCATCTATTCCTTTCGGTTCATTTTTGTATACTATACAATTCATAACTACCATTTTCTAGCAGTTATAACTTATGAACATAGAAATTTACTGAAAGATGTTTATGTATTTAATTTGAGCTTTTAGATATCCTCTAGCATGTGAAGCTTATTAACAATTATAGAGCACCAACAGGACTGCATTATTTTGTTTTTCTTACGAAGTTTGGCTTTTGGTTGCACTTCGTCATGTTCGAAACAGCCACGGTGAATGAACTGGAGAAAGAGGAGGGCAAAGTTTCCCACGGAATTCATCAGCATAAAAGCAATGACAACTCAAAATCTTTGAAGCTGGTTAGCATTTTTTGGAATATGACTCCTCCTTTATTATCATATTCTATTTTTTGTTATCTTTCTTCTTGAGAAAAAATGCATTTTTAAGATAATATCTTGATGTAATGAACAAATTGAATCATTTGAAATGATGAAATATGACTTGCTGAAAGATAGAATGGAAATAACGGGGTGCCATTGGGTCTTCGATATTATAAAGAAGAATAAACAAATTTAGATGGAATACTATCATCTTTTCTCACCTTTTAACACATCTTAGAGGACTATTATTTTGGGTAAACAAGCGTATTGTAGTGATAAATTTTTACAAAACAGTTGAGTTTTGAGAAATTGACAAATACCAGTACCAAGTTAGACACACGAATAGCAGGCTAAAGTATAATGAAAATACTACTGCTGCATATTAGTCAGTCATTTAGAACACATAGTAACAAACTCCTACTAACATGTTATATTCCGGACCTGCCTGTCTACGTTATTTTGTCTGCAGTATTTTGTGTAGGGGGATGACTTCTTGTTTAACAGCACGGTTGCTATAACAGTAGTGAATATCGTTTGACCTCTCTATGTATAATGTAGAGGAAATTGATAGTAAACTCATACACCATATTACTGCTGGGAACTATGACATTTAATACATCCACCAATACTATGCTTGCAAATATAATTGACAGTTCATAACATTGCAAAAGATAGCGCGATTACATCAAACAGAAAACCATTCCACTTCCAGATTTAATTAAAATGCACATTGATAGACTAAAATATAACTCGGGTTTATGCACCTGATGAGATGCTACTCGCAGGCTCTCCTGGCGGTGATGTAAGGCTACGGGGTCTGGGGAGTCTTCACGCCCGTTGCTAATGGAGAAGATGGCCACGGTAGATATCTGCTGTTACTCTGTCCGCGCACTCCATCTCTGGCTATTCTCACATCCCACGATATTCCCTGTAACTCCACCCGAGGTCTCTGCTGGTGGTTCACCCGCGCTGGATAATAGTTATGCTAGGATGACGCTGTTAATGTTTGTATCAGTTCGCATTATACTGCTGGTCTTCGCCACCTGTCTACACTCTCCCAGGTTCCGCGCGAGTCCCTGCTCAACTTATCACCCTCACACGGTGCTCAGAAGACTACCAGTCTCCTACCCGATATGGGTGTTTCATGCTATAATCACTGTACGCGGGGGGGGAATTATATTCTCTATGCCCAGAAAACACCTGCTGTGTCTGCTAATAAGTAAGCTCCCGTGTAGCTGTGTAACTGTCAGAGAAATGCGGGGTATTCTACAATAACCGGGTCGGTCACCTGCTCAAGTTTCAACCTCCCGTGCCCAGACTGTGACGGCTATATCTGCGGGTGAGTTTGGATTCAAACACCCCTGGTGTCCTGCTCGCACCAATGTGGATTCCTCACTACGACTGGGCTGCTCACCAGTCCACAATTCACACTTCCTTAAAAAATCGCAATTTCTGATACCACTGATAATTTCTGGAAATGTCGCTGAGTTCTGTCTGTCTGAGATTTAAGTCATTTATTAAAGAAACTAATTTCTGGAATCATTCCTCACCTGAAGATCATTTGTGAACCCTGAGATGACTTCACTTAATAAAAGCTGGATTTGATGCTAGAAGATAACTGCTGAATATGATTTTTCTCCAATTTGGGCTCTATTGAGAAATCTGTGGGATTCCTCCAAATCTGAGAAGGCTGGGGCTACGTCCAGTTTCTCACTTCTTCCCAAGGGGCTACGTCCTCAGAAATACTCAGTCACATTAAAGCAACCAGTTATAAACTTTTTTTTTTTCTCATTGTACCCTTTTCCAAGGAAGATTGCCTTCCTTTTATCATCTCGATGTGAGAGCCAAAGCATCCGAGTAGGCAATGTGGGATTAAAAGACACTTTCGTCCTTTAGTCACTTAAGTCACTTTATAAAATAAAGT
>MU225838.1:884273-901133 GCA_018584345.1 Thuja plicata
ATAAATGTCCAAGTAGCACCTGTGACTGACTGGCATCCTCTGAAAAGCGGCCATTAGACTATCCGGATGGCGAGATAGGCTAATCAGGCATAAAATTGCATTACTGCAGAGAAGGGGACATTACATAACATATTGCATCAGAACAAATATGAAAATGACAACTTATAAGATAAGCTTAGCAATGGCCTAGCAAGCTGAAGTCTATAAGATAAACTGCATCAGAACAAAAATTGTTGTGGGCCTTTTGCAAGGGAGAGGTGTGAGGCAGATTGATGAAGGCCCTTCTTGCCTTTGGAACTCGTTTTTATGGATTGGTTTGCCTGCTTTCCTAGAGCTATTTTTGCCCAAGGCGCTCCCACCAGCTTATTGTTTGAGGCCATAGAAGCTGCACGGGGCCAATTAGTACATTTGGAGAAGTGCCCCAGCCACAGGGTCTCAAGGGTTGGGTTTAGGGGTACATCCAAGATCCTTTGGAGGAAGAATATTTCTTGTAAGGAGGCTTTCTCTTGTCCATTTTTCTCGATCTTGGTGTTCATTCTAACATCTGGGAATGGAGAATCAGTTGCTGCCGAGGCAATACTTCCACGCCTTGTAGGTTTTGGAATAGCAAATAATTAGTGGTCAGTAGTTGTGGCTTCCCCTGAGATTCCCAACAATGTGCTAGGGAGCCTTGGGATGGGCCAGCAATGATTTCTTGAGTTAAGTTTGGAGGCTGACATAATGTTGTAACTCTTGCTGCCTTTGTACTGTTGGACTCCCCTTTCCAGGTAGAGAGTTGTTGACGGCGGATGGCAGTGGAGAGCTACATAGGATGAATAATAATCTCAATGTGACTGTCAAAGGGGATATTTGTGAGTCATATTCTGCATTGGCTCTGGCTGTAGCTAACAGTCCCTCATAAAAGTAGTTTGGCTCCATTGTATAATCAGTGGCACAGATGCAACCTGTGTATTGTTGCACTCCTAGATGATGTTGAGCTACCAAACTCTTCTTGTGAAAAAGACCTTTATGTAGTCTACATTTTACCTTGAGATTGACAATAGTTGATGTGTAAAGGACTGTTTTTTGATGATGTGTAAAGTACTGTTAGAGCTGATAATGGTCATTGGATGCCAGCTTTCCAGTATGGAGCGTGTCAAGGCTCATTTAACCGGAGAATCATTTTGCAAAATCTTGATGCTTTCGAGTATGTATGCAACCCAGACTATTTCCTCATGTAGAATGGTGAAATTGAAAACTGAATGCTGGATTTGAATTGAGTGCTCTATGATACACCCTTTGTAGTTAGGACATCTAAGTGAAAAATCATTTGAGCAATTGTTTTGTTAGACCTTCTATACTAATTGACATAACCCAGAAAGGACTTTACACAATTGATGTGTTGTAGAATCCCTTTTGAAATCGTTCAACTACTTGCATTTTTTTAGCACACAAGCATTTCATCAAACAATTGGCATTCAGCTGGTCTGTGCTTGTTTTTCAACGTGTTTTGCAGGAATATCATAAATAACCATCATAGCATTGAATTCCAATGTTCAAAGTCAATCATTTCTATCACTGTATGATCTAATTAATAAATAATTTTCCTGTAAATCCATGTGTTGCCGAGTCAGAACATTATGCTTAGACATTACAACAGCAATAGTTATATTTCAATTTTTACATATTCCGAAGGGCTGAGCTGCTTGCAGGTCAGCTGTTGTTTGGTCAAACATTCACTTCTGCAGATTTCAAACTTTCTTATAGCTGTATTTTTCCTTAAAGCTCTGCTGATATATCAAATGAATGTTACAACAGTTCTATATGTCTCCCACAACAAGTCAAGTTACAACACCTTATGTCTCCCATAACAAGTCAAGTTACAACAGCTCCTTATGACATCCTTCTTCTTGAACTGTCTTTCATTGTATCTTGTTCTTATAAATGGCCTCTCCAAAAGATAAGACAACCTTATAATGACCATACTTAAGACAAGGACAAAACTTAACGTGACAGCCATTACACTTAGTTCTGCAACCATTTTGACTAGGGAAGATGACCAAACACAAGAAAATGATCTCCCAAAGACGATTTTCATAGGGTTGCATTAATATAACTGCTGGTTTAGAAACTGTTTTATGGTTACGTTTGTAATGTCCCCATTTTAGGGTTCTCTTGCATTGCTATTGGCTTTGACCTTCTCGGTGGGTGTTTGTCGTGTTTGAGGGGTTATTTGATGTTACAAATGAGCTCAGATGGTCTGGAGGACACATGTGACGCTTTTTGATGTATTTCTGGCTTCTAATGTGTTCTCCAAGATTCTTGGAGAGAGTGTTTAGTTGTAGTAAGTCACCCAGTTCGAGTTTGTTTCTCATTATTCATTATTGAGATCACTCAAGTGCAATCAGATTTTGATTTCGATGCTTTGTGGCATTTTCAATACAATGGGTGCATTAATGGCTTTATTTTAGTTATTTTTCTAAGAATACTTAAATTTATTAAAATATTTTAACATCTTAGTATTATAGCTTGTTGGAACTGAGATGAAATGTTTTAAACCATGAATGCTTAAAACAAGGACCTTGCGTGCCAAAATTTATCATTATTTTAATTAAAAGTTATTTTTGGAGCTAAAATGGAGTTTCAATTAAAAAAGGTGAATTTTATAAATTGTGCTTTTTTAGAAGTTTGGCAGGAATAAAGTTTAAAAGGCAATTCAGGGGCTCATTTGGCATTATGCAAATTATTGATTTCTCTTCAGTGAAACCCATGGGGTTTGAACTTGTTTGTTTCAGCCATTGTTTGAAAACTTGGACTCAACAATAACTAGGGAGGCCCTAAAATTTTAAGAACTAGGGGCTTGGGAAAAACTTGGGAAAAAATCGACAATTGTATCAAATATTTTATGTACATTGTATAGATGTAAAATGACAGAATCAATAAAACCTGCAAGGATATTAGCGGATCCAACCACAAAAGGCCCAATCCTATGCATAAGATTCTACTCCAAAAGAGAAAGACCAAATAAATCAATCAACATGCATATAAAATAAATCAATATAAATCAATGCATAATGATATCACCATATTCCTCCTTTGCTTCTCTCCTTTTTGTGTATGTAGGCTCTCAAATTTGTAATAATAATGTGGAAACTTGTGTGATAATAATGTGTAAGAAGGTGCACTCAAGAGTTTTTTGAATTTATTTTCCAATATCCTGTCACCTCATTGTAATCAAGTCTTTAATTTGACATATTCCAATAACTAATGGGGATTTTAAAAGAAATATGGCCAAAGATAAATGAAAGCTACACAAATTAAGCACAAATAATATGGTGCTCTCCTCATGATTTTTATTGAATAAACATTACATATTTATAGGATTCTTAAATCCTATTTTTAAGGAAGCTCCCACAACAAATTGCCTAAATATATTGAGTTATTTTAACAACTCAATATATTCGTACCACTAATGCAATAACCTATCTAACAAACAATAACAAACCATGTGACATATTAATAATATGAAGTTGTTTATTAACAATTTGATATTATAACACCAAATTATTTTATGCACTCTAATATTCCTAATACCTAGATGTGAACACTAATTCCCAACACCCCCCTTAGTGTGAACATGGGGAGTTTGTACATCACAATGCTTGATGACCACACACAATAGCTCACCAAACACTATAAGATAGGAGTAGAGGCATACACATCCTACTCATGAAACCACGGATAGGGACTAACACATCTATTCAAGGTCCTACATCAAATTTGGATAGGGACAAACACATCTATCCAAAAAAAACAAGGTTATGAACTGGGACATGCACATCTGCTCACAACAATTATGATTGGGGACAAACACATCCAATCATAATCACCAACTCGTGTATTTGGGGACAAACACTTCCAATCACTTTACTACCTTGTGAATGGGGACACACACATTCATTCACTAACAACCAAGAGATGTGATTGGGGACATACACATCCAACCACAAACAACCAACAATAGTGATTGGGGACTAACACATCCAACTGCAATATAAAAGGTTTGATAACCAAGTCCTTGTTGTTGCGTATGCAACCACCATTAATCTTCATTGCTACTCTGATCACAAATGATACGAGACGTTTGTCGCTACCACCTGGAAACCGATCTTGGCTTTAGTCTTTTGGCATGAATTGGGAATGGAACATTGGTTATTATCCCCCCCACAATGTGAAATTTCCACTTATTCACACAACATATTGAAAAGAATAGAAAATGAAATGCCGCTAGAGCTGATAAGCGGCCTCGTTGTTGGTGACTGATAAGAGGTCACTGATTGTCCTCCTTTCTGTGTTGCCTCCTACCTCCAATTGATTTTATTTAGAGAACATATTCCTCCTCACTATCTTCGTGTGGAGGGTCTTCAGTAGCCATTCCATGAAGGCATTCTTCATCATCATCTGCAGCCAATGCCTTAACTGTATTGAGTTTGCTACCAAGAAGATCCTTAGCACGCTGAGTGCAATTCATAACAATGTTTCCCTTCTTTTTGCAATAGTAGCTCAAGATTCTGTTCTTAAAGAAACAATTTTCCTTTGATGCAGAAGAACTAGATTTGGAGGAATGGTTAGACTTAGTTTTTCCATACATGGCAGCTTCCTCTATAGCCGAGTCAATTTTCTTGTCTCCTTCATCAATCAAAGTAGATATTATTTCCTCTAGAGTAGCATCTACTTTGTTTAATGTGAAAACAATGTTTCCATAACTAGGAGGCATGCTATTTAACAAAATAGCTTTTGAATCATCATCATCTACTTTAGCCTTTATACTAGCTAGTTGATTCAATAGAGAGCGAAACTTATTGATATATTGAGCAATGTTGTCACCTTCCATCATTTTTAGCCCAAACAGTTTTTGTGTTAGGCCCATCTTTGCACTTGATGCTTGTGATCCTAACAAAGCATTCAAATTCTCCCACACTTCCTTTGAGGTCTTTGAGAAGTCAATGTGGTGGAGGTATGCATCTGAAAGTGCAAGACCAATTAAGGACATTGCTCTTCGATCTTTTGCAGTCCACTTTGCAATTTCATCAACATCAGTTGGTTTTGTCATTGCTCCACTTACCACATCCCAGAGATCCTTTTCAATAAGAATCAATTGTAGCTTAATCTGCCATGTGTGGAACTATGAGCCTTGAAACTTTCCTATCAATATACTATTTTTCTCCATTAAAGAGATACTAGTTGACCCCTACTAAATTGGACGTCGTATACACGCGATAATATGTCCAATTACAAAAAGACTATTACTTGACACTTTTAGAATTAGACACAACAATTAAAACTCATGAATATAGACTCTACTCATATAAATACCACATGACTATGACTTTCTTTGACAATATACCAATACAAACATGCAATAACTCGATAAAAAAATATTTTAAATCCTCACCAGGTTGAAGTCTTCCACGAGGGCATTCAGCTACACGTCAACCAACACATTCGCCACATTCACATTGCTGATGACACGGACCTCGTGCTTCAACATTTCACAACTTCTTCTATTGAATCGTTAACTCTGTGGTTCGTAGGGAAAAATACCCTGGAAAACTATCCCGAAACTACCTGCGCCGACCATCTACATATGCAAGTCTGATTTTCAAGAAGCGAAAGGAAAAAAAATCGTCCAATGTCAGAAGATAGTGGCGGCTAGCACATAGTATGTACAACGACTACATACAAATCCTCTAGCGGCATTCTTCAAGCAGCTTGACAAATTGCGCCTCCAAATAAATCGACCAAAATGAGCAGATCAAGGTGACGTCGATGTATGCATACAGATCTGGTAATAGAGAATGCTTGCAATATAAATGTGCACACTTAGATATTGAATGGATCCACATAGACAAGGAATCGTAGGCGCCAACCAATGAATTTTAGGTTTGCATAAACCGTCACTCCTCTTCTCTCAGCATCAATGGCTCCGCCAGCAAAAGCATCGTCGATCCACAATGCCAACTCACAAATATTGAATCAAGAACTCAAATTTTTCGTGAAAATCCTTGCTTCTAAATTATGACTTATGGAATAAATTGCACATAGAATCAACATTGAATTTGTAAGAAAGAATGTCGACATAAGTTGTTTTGCTAAGATCATCTGTACACATTGCCAACAAAATTCACGAAGGTCATAAAATACTCAATTCTCACAAGTCTACTGTGGGGTCTCGTGCAAATAAGGTCCGATCTGAGTCAATCCATAAAATTTGCCACGTCAAAGCACCATCGATAGAACATTGAAGAACACGGCCTCAAGGAAGATCTAACGACGACCTCAAATGGACCCACCAAATATCTCTCAAGCAGGCATTATTATTGTGGTTGTAGAAGACATGTCAGTGTTTGAATTCAGTGAAAGACTTTAAGGGAAGGCATGCAGGACGAAGCTGAATGGTTGGGATTTAGCAAGGCATTTATATAAAGTCAAGTGTTCAGATAGGACAAATCACAGAAGAGACAAGTTCTTTAAAAACGGATGTGGCATGTAGTGTGGGGTTAAGGTTTATTTGGAAGATTTTTATGCATATGAATTTATAGGCGAAAAGGGAATAAATCGGGCACCATTGCAAGAGGAGGTGGTGACTTTAGCAAAGTATTGTTGGGCGAATGCGATAAGTTGGGACCTGGCAAAGGAAGTGCTCGACTTGGGAGCCAAAAACCAGGTCAATTAAGCTTATATCTGTTCTGGGACAAATTGAGGGTGTAAATGAATCATGAGGCATTAAAAAGATGTGGACATTGTTGGGAGTCGGAGTAAATGTTGATCAGCATTATTTATCTTTATTGGACGCGTTTTGGGAGCTACTGTTGACTGTGACTCCATCTCAGATTTTGGTTTGGGGTTTGTGGAACTGGGCATGAAGCTTTTGAGCAGATTGCAGGGGGATCGTAACAGATCTATTTCTGCTATTTGAGGGTGGTATGAACTGAGAAAGAACAAGCCTAGGAGTAATCTGATCCGTGGTGTGAGAAAGTCAAATAACTTCAGAATAGATTTGGTGAATGTTCAAGTTTGAGTTTATGGTACTTGATGTTTTCCAGCTGTCTCAAGGAAGATTGTAGATCGCTGGTTTAAAGACCTCTCCAGCTTACTGCTGAAGGATCTATTCACCTTTATTCTCAGCTTCTGTTCATAGAAAACTGCTATAAAATGTTAAAGTTTTGAATGCTTGCTTCTGTAATCCATCAGTGAGCAGCAAACAATAATTAAGGGTCTACAAACCTCTGAAATTAATTGCTCTTATTGTTATAACCTTATTATTTATGTAATCTGTTTTAATGTAATGTTCCCATTTTTAGGCCCTCTTGTTGTACAACGAGTGCTGGTCTCCAGGTTGGTGCCAACATGGTCACGGGTGTATTTTGATGCTGCAACTGTGTTCAGATGGGTTAGTGGAGATGAATGACACTTTCTGTGGTGATTTTGGACAACTTGTCCAAGACTTACTATTCATAGTAAGTTACTATTTTTAGTAAGTGTTAGTTTCGACATTGATTGGTCAGTTGGGAGACTTACTATTTTTAGTGAGTTACTATTTTAGCAGTTACTATTTATAGTAACCACTTTTTTGACAGCTGGCCATGGCTTTAGTCTCCTCTCAGCTTCAGCATGCAACATCTTTAGTTTCAGAGACTGAATAGTTGGGCCTATGCTTAGCATATTACTATGTATAGTAAATGCTATTTTGGGGGAATTGGCCTCAGACTTAGCTTCAGTTCTCCAGTTGGTTCATGGATCACAAGTCATTGGCACGGTGGGGTCCAACCTTACTATTTATAGTAAGGCATTAGGATGATCTGACACGCCTTGGTGATCTTCCGAGAGTTGGCAGAATTATCAGAAGATGATTATTTTGGCTTAAATAATTCTTCGAGGATTAATTTAATTATTTTTAAAGTTAAATGCTTTAATAATATTAAATTAAATTAAAAGGGGTACTAAATGCTAAGGCCTTTAATAACTTAATAAAGCTAATGTATTTAGCCAACTTGGTCGCCCATTATGGAGATATTAAGTTATATCAAAAAGAAAATATTTAATGTGCTTTTTAATGATTAAAAATGCACATAGAAAATCATGCCCTTTGAGGAAGATATAAAAAGCTAAAAAGCAATGAATTCCGCTTTCATTATTAAGATTGCTTTTTGAAGAATTGGAGAAATTTTGAGCAAGGGATCACTGCAATTGGAGAATTCAGGCTTCTGGGAACGAAAATTCTCTAAGAGTTTGAATGCATGCAGGTGTGGAACATCATCCAAGAGCATTGATTTCAGGACACTTCATTCAGGGGCTTCAATTGAGCTTAATTTCACAGAATTTGACAAAAGATTAAAGAATATTTTTTAGGGATTACTGATCTGCAGGTTGAAAGCATTCTAAAGGGCAGATTTGAAAAGTTATTTCACACATTTCAAAAGGAATAGTATTCCAACTTTCAGCTGTACTGATTTGATGGTTTCAAGAAGTGTGCGGCTTTCTTAGGCCACTTTTTCCAGAGTTGTGATGATTGCTTGTAGCTGGTCAACAAATATTATCAGCAAATAATATATTGTCTATTTCCAAGCAATTGGGGTATGTTTATATTTAATTAATTTAATTCTGGTAGGCAATGGTTTAACTGTGAATTTTTTTCTTTAAAATCAAATAGTTAAATTGCAATTCATAGTTTATTTCTAGCATTATACTTCTATTCTGAAAACATCGAATCAAAAAATAAAAAGCAATTAAATCAGTAGTCAGAAAATATCCCTCAATCAGAAAAATTAAAATATCCAGATCAGGGTGGGATATTACATATAAATCAATTGATTTGAATGCTAAATAACAGCAGTATGTTATTGAAAGTTTGAATTATTGCTATCAGCTTTTACCTTCTATGTCTGATTCAAAGGTTCTTTGAACACAGGAATAACCTACATTCACAATACCAATATGAACAGGCAAACAATTATGCCTCATGCCATCTGTTGAACAAATTGTCTACAAGGACAAAATTGCAAAAAAAAAGGGTAAAAGTCAGGGTGGGACTGTACAGCTTTCTTTTGGTTGTCGAAGTCTGTCTGTTTTATGGTTACTTTCTTTTGGTTGTTGAAATGGATACAGTTCAACATTGAAATTCTTGTTCTGCTTTCCTTGGTCTTTTTGGTCTCTGAGGTATCCTGTTTAGGGAATTGTAATAAACATTTTCTTGTTCCTGCCATGAAAGGGTTTCTGTAACTAATCTTCCAACTATCTTGTTTTATTAATACGACATTTTCTCTTTATCAAAACAAAATTTTGTTGCCAACCGCACTGTATTTCCTCTGCTGCAGCTTAATGTTCATTGAACTGTGTTGAACTACACTGCTAGATTGGCAACATATGAAGTCAATAATATCTCAGGATTGTCAATCATAAAAAATTCTTAATTGAGATGAGTGCTACAGATAGAAAGCAAATCCTTGACATCTGTTTCTGGTTAATAACAATTAACTTATCAAAGCATCCGCAGTCTCCTTCAAAAATTTAAGTTTTTGATAAATGGGCAGAGGAAACACAATGGGATCATAAAGAATCGATATATGCTTGCTCTGAATGGCTGAGAAAATGTTTCTCACAATAAGCAGGTGTTGAAATTTGAATTGACTTTTCACTTCAGTATTTTCACCACACAGAGATTATTATTGTTATTGGACTTTGATCACATTGCATGCCATAAAATTGTTTATTCTAATGTTTAGAATTGATTCTATTGCCACATGTGTTGAGAAAGACACATATTGTACACTCTTATTTTTTGAACATTTTACATGGACAGGTGTTTCAGAACATTGCCAGTTTTTTGTTGGGGTATGAGAAACCATTCTGTTTTTCTAGGTTTTGGACACATCCAATGCCTTTTCTTTCTTGCCAGTCTCATTTAGATTTTGGCTTGATGCATAATTAGGTGTCTTGATTTAGAACTTAGGGACTTCAGCTTACGATTCTAAATTTTAGTGATGTTACATTTCACAGACAACTTTTCTAAGCTATAAATTCAGCATACTCTCTTTCTTTTAACTACATTTTATTTGTAGGGGGGCTTGGAACTGCAGGGCTCACTTGTAAGGTTCTCTATTTTGCTTATACGTGGTAATGTTTATTTTTTACTCAGGAAAGCAATTGCGAAACAAAAGCTAAGCAAACAAAGGGAACGCCAAAGCCTGGAAAGGAGCTAATTGATTTACATCAGAAATATCTGCAAGTTCTTGCAGAGAGAGACTCTGGTAAGTTCTACATTGATTGTAGTACTTGAGGTATTTATCTTTTTTGACAATCATCTTTCAATTTTTTGTTGTACATAAAAAGCATTATAATGATTGCGCTTTTATTTTTTTGTCAAAATGCCATGCATTTATTTATTTTGATAAGTTGAGAGTTCTGTAGGGTCCCTGCCTAGAGAAAAAATGGAAATTTAGAAAAGAACGAGTCCCAACACCTGGAATGAAACATATACTAACTAGACAATATAAGTAGGAGGCTGAAAACATGAAAGTTTGAAACTATCCCACATCCTCCAAAGAGGGCCAACCCGCCTTCTAATGGATCTCAGCACCGTGTATGAAGATTTGGAACAAAACTTGCATCCAATTTCCAAAACAGATGAAAGTTAGGAGCTGAAGGTGAAATAGCTCCATCCTTACAAGTAGGGTCCAAGTCTAGTAAAAAGGAGAAGAACCCCCATCCAAGGGAGAACTGAAGATTTGTTGGCCACCAAGGGAGCATGAACCAAGGAAGAAAGATTCTTCACTAGTAAAGGAGAAGAAGAAACAATGAGAGGAGCCCTAAAAGGAGGAAATCCAAAACTTTTCTAAAAGCCAGCAGGAGTCGGAGAAGCCCCAGCCTAGCAACAACCAAAACAATCTAATGGCGAGATTCAACATCTTTCCACCATAAGGTAGGATTGAAATGCTTTTTGGCCACAGGCAAGCCTCAGCCACATGAGCCTAGCGAAAACATATATGCATCTAAAATGTACTCCTCACAATCCAAAGGTTGCTTTGAAACATGTTCTCCAACTTTAAGACCAATCTGCACAAGAAGACCCTGCAAATACTCATTTCAACAAATAGCATACTCATTTCAACAAATAGCAGATCAAAAGTGGAATGTGAGTGAGAAGCCAGTTTGAGTGAGAAGCCAGTGTGAGTGAGAAGCCAGTTTCAACAAATCATCTAAGTTGCTCGTACGGGTACGAGGACCTGGTACGTGGGTACGGGCAATTTTTTTGCCGTTGAGTAATGTCCCTTCCTTAGGCAGTTTAGACTACAATAGAGGTTAGCCTATAATCAAGGGTTCTTGTAGGTTAACAGACTGGTTAGGGGACCCAACCCGGGGTTGTGGAGCTTAGCAAAGAGCTTTACAAATCATTTTGGATAGTTTGAGACAGTCTCCATTTTTTTAGGAGGGATTCCTATTTTTTAGGGATTGACTGGGAGTTGACTAGAACACATCAGGAGACCTCATGGATCATTTTGGAGGCTTTGGTTGCAGTTCCTAATTTTTAGGGAGGACTCCTATTTTTTAGGAGGGGACTGTTAGTTCACCTGCTATATTTAGACATCACTGGAATGACATGGGCGTCAACAATTTTCAGTTTGGAGTCCAGGTGATGGATTTATGAATAAATTTGGAACAATTAAGTTATTGTCCAATGTTTTAATTTAAACAAAAATAAAGTGATTTAATTACATCACTTTATATTATAATAAAATGTTATGGAGTGGCCCCCCATGGCACACACCCCTAGGAGTTATAAGGGCAACAACAATTTTAGACATCACCGGAATGGCATGGGCGTCAACAATTTTCAGTTTGGAGTCTAGGTGATGGATTTATGAATAAATTTGGAACAATTAAGTTATTGTCCAATGTTTTAATTTAAATAAAATAAAGTGATTTAATTACATCACTTTATAATATAATAAAATGTTATGGAGTGGCCCCCCATGGCTGTCCAATGTTTTAATTTAAATAAAATAAAGTGATTTAATTACATCACTTTATAATATAATAAAATGTTATGGAGTGGCCCCCCATGGCACACACCCCTAGGAGTTATGAGGATTAATTTGTTTTTAAAAAGTGCACATTTTATTAATGTTGAATAAGAGCCTCAAATGGGCCAAACCATTGAAAAATAAAATGGAAACCCTAATTTGGGCGGCTAGGGTTGGAGGCCAATAAAAGAACATTGTGGGGTTTCATTTGGGGATCCAAGAATTCATTTTTACTTCTGAGATTTGAAGTTTGAGCTCTGAGAAGGGTTTGAGCATTAGATTGAGCTTCTTGGAACGAAAACCCCTTGAAGATCTGAAGGTTGGACGAAACTCCAGCTTTCTTTGAGCAGTAAATTCACCTAGGATTCATCTTTGGGTAGATTGACAGCAATTATCAGGTAATTAATTCAACTTGCAGCAGTTGGAGGACGTTTTTGGGCAGATCTGAGAAGGCTGGAAGCACATTCATCAGCCATACATCCCTCTACAGAAGCTGTACCATTTCTAGGGCCATATTCATTCTCATGCAGCTGTACAACCTAAATCAGGCCTTGGAATTCGTGCAGCCATTTCCAGTTCAGAATTATCAGCAGATCAGTTGTGGGCTTCATTTAGACAATAGGGGTTTATGATAGATCAAATTGATGCACTTTGAGAGTTGTCAGATGGCAGGGTGATCTTTCTTGCAGGCCAGGCATAGGAGTTAGAGAATTCTTCATATTTGTTTTTAGTAATTATCAACATTGCAAATAAAACTTATTGGCGCCACCTAGTTAGTTGGAACTTGGAAGCCAATCTTATTGTGTTTTAGCAATAAAAACCCCATTCTTGTAGTGAGCTCTGGACTTTCTGGTATGCTTATTCCCGTTGTGGTGATTTAGTTATCTCATTTTGAATAGATGCATTGCTGACGTAATAAATCAGAATTCATATAATTCTTATCAGTCATTTATATTTTTGCATTTCAAGTTTGAAAATCATATTTATTTGCATAGAATGCCAGACAAAGTTCGAACTACTAGTGGCATTGAAACTAAAAATCAAAACTCATTACAAACAGCACAAAACATCTCCAATCAGCAACCAAACAAATCAGGAAAATCAGATTAGGTCCGGTTGGGGATCTTTCAGTGGTACCAGAGCCAAAATCCTGCCAGCCTCTGGAGGTTGCTTACTAAATGGAGGAAAGAGAAATTTAGGAAATGGAAGAAGAAATTGTAGTTTCTACAATTGCTAGATGGTATGACAAATATCAAAGAATGAAGGACGATCTAACATTTCAAGAATATCAATGTCTATCAAAGTTGGTTATACCTGTGAGTGAGAAGGTTATTATAATTTTTGATGAGTACTTAAGTGAACTTCAGGAGATCAATGCTTTGGAATTTTTTGACAAGTACTACATGAGAAGAAGGAAAGAAGATTTGCTTCAACCTATCCATGTTTATGATAAAGAGAAAATTCAGTCATGTGGAAGCCCTAGGATGGATGAAGGTGTTGTCACTCATACAGACCATGAAGTTAAAGAAGACACCATAATGGATCTGCCACTTGCTGGGTATGCAGAAGAAAGACAAGATGTGTTATCAATTGATTTGCATCCTAAGTAGAACAAAAATCTGTCAACCTATGAGAGCCCTATGGTGGAAGAAGAGAACAAAAGTGTGTTTCAGCCTACCTGTGAGGAAAAGAAGAGCAAAATTCAGTCAGCATGTGAAGACCCTAGCTTGGATGAAAAAGAGTCACATGGTTTCCATATTGAACACGTAGACGAAGACAATACTGTCAGGAATCAGCCGCTTGAGAAGGAGTCTCTACTTACCTTGACATCTCATCCATTGGTTGGTGGAACAACTTGTGGATTCCTGACTGTCAAGAAACATGTACAAAAGATCATAATTCCCAGCTGTGTACATGGGATGACAGCATATAATAACCTTGGCTTCCATGATTTTGTATAGATGTTCACAAGACAAAAACATTTGATGAGGATGTTTGAGACATTGCATCAAAGAGCTGTTCATAGAGACTAGGAGGTTGCGAAGATACTCCACTTTAACAATGTGTGGTTCATTATGAACCTTACACCATGGAGTTGGAGGGAATTTGAAAGCAGAGCAGCCATAGAGATGGAAACATCGAGTAGGTTTGGGACACCCAAACAAGCTAAGGAGACATATGACGGTCAGCTCACTACTCCTCCTAGACCAGCACTTCTTGAGGAGTCACCCACCATGAAGAGAGAAGCAAGAAAAGTCAACCAAGGCACCTTGGAAATGTATGATCAGCACTTGTTTTCTGAGTTTGAACAGCAGTATAGTGTCCTCATGCGAGTTTGAATCCAATAAAGATTGTGGAGATAATGATCATAGTCATTCTGAGTGGGAAGTTAAATATGTGATGGGAAATTCATTTTGCCAATATTCTATAGCAGCAGATGTAGAGAGGCATGAGTCTGTTAATATGATACCATTTCAGTCTTATCATGATAAACCTATGTTTGAGTATGTTGATGACTTAGCTCACATGCACGGAAAAGAAGATGTCATGGAGGAGGCTGTTTAGGATGAACATGATGATCTTCATAAAGATAAGATGAGAAGGTATGATGGTACTTTTGATTTTCTGTTTGATGACAATAGTATACCTTCATTAAATCATGAGATGGCAGCCAAAACACATAATGGTGACAACAGCATAAGATTTCCCATTGATGTGGATATAAGCCACACAAGGTCTGATTTTTTGTACTTTAGCTTGGATGACGTGGAAAAGACACATGACATGTGCAATAAGTGAAGACAAAGAGAAATGAAGGCCAAGGCACTTGCTGCTCAAGCAAAACAACACTTGCAAGAAGTCAAAGATCGCTGCAATCTCATGGAGCAAACAAGATAGTAGAGGGAAACCTACTTTAGATCCTTATTTCTTTCAAGGGAAGAAACTATGGAGATAGAGCATGTGAGGGATGTGTCTGTTTTGACAATCAAAACCAAGAAGCAGTCAGATTTACAGACCTTGGATGAGAGGTATGCTAGTGGTTTTGGTCATGAGTTTGTTGAGTCACCTCATTTGGTGAGTCATTTCGAGGCTCAAAACAAATCTTCTGAGGAAGAATGTGTGGATGTTGAGCATATAAGGGAAGAGCTTCTTGAGGTAAGTAAACAAGAGGACCATGTAGTTGTGTGTGAACAAGAGAAGAGATGATTCAGAAAATGCAGTACGTGTATCTAGTTTGTATAATGAGGTTCACGAGTTTTCTTTTTTTAGAGAATCCTGTAAGGGCTCAAGACAATGATGAAGATTCTTTTGATGACACTCTAGTTGATCAGCTACTCAAGAGTTGTCTTTGATGGGTGTTGATGGCATCCATAGCTCATCTTTGGTTATGTCACCAATATTTATGATATGACAGCGATATATTTGTTGGTAGGCGACTTCATTTTATTTGATACTTCATGGACTAGTGGCTGTCCTACTTGGGTTTCCATTGCACTTTTAGATTTAGCATGGTTTACATCAGGTTTTGAGTCGCTTGGGAGTGTGTGGCATGAAGTGTATTGTAGGGACATAAGTTATGAGATGGATAATTTTGATTTGCTTTGGTTATATGACATCACGTATGTTGTTGGTTCAAGTTATGACGACATGGTTTGGTGGCCATTTGTGTTGGTTTTTTTGCATGTGGGAGTTCATTTTCACATTGTCTTGATGTTCTACATACATGGATGGATACTTATGGTGATTGGTTGAGATACTTATTCTACATCTCATACAACAGGTTCTATATTTTGATTTGGGATTCGAGTATTGTCATGGATGATGCATTGTTTCTTATGGATTTTGATGAGTTGCTATACAATTTTTGGCATAATGTTGTTATTATCGGAGTAGTGCAGGGGACCGGTGGAACAACGTTCCTAAGGTTGATATGGAATCCAGGGATCTGGGTTTAGTGTACAGGTGTAGATTGGTTGAGGGAAAGAAATCTCTAGGAAGGGAGGACTGTAATATCCCTTAGGCAGTTCAGACTACAATAGAGGTTGATCTATAATCAGGGGTTCCCGTAGGTTAGTAGAGTGGTTAGGGGACCCAACCAGGGTTGTGGAGCTTAGCAGGGAGCTTTACAAGCCGTTTTGGACAGTTTGAGACAATCTCCTATTATTTAGGAGGGATTCCTATTTTTTAGGGGTTGAATGAGAGATGTCTGGAACACATCAGTGGACCTTAGGGATCATTTTGGAGGCTTTGGTTGCAGTTCCTATTTTTCAGGGAGGATCCCTATTTTTAGGATGGGACTATCAGTTGGGAGGGGACTGTCAGTTCACCTACTATATTTAGACATTATCGGGATGGCATGGGCATCAATAGTTTCTGTGTGGAGTCCAGGTGATGGATTTATGAATAAATTTGAAATAATTAAGTTATTGCCTAATGTTTTAATTTTTTTAAAATAAAGTGATTTAATTACATCACGTAATATTATAATAAATTGTTATGGAGTGGCCCCCCATGGCACACACCCCTAGGAGTTATAGGGATTAAGTTGTTTTTAAAAAGTGGGCATTTTATTAATGTTGAATAAGAGTCAAGACCCTCAAATGGGCCGAATCATTTAGGAGGAAATAACTATGCTCCACGGGGACGCGTCCCCTAGGTTTTTGGACCCGTTCCCGTACCGGGGACGGAACGGGGACGCGGGGACGGATTTTCAACGTCCCCTAGCAGTCCCCTTTTCGTCCCCAAATCGGGGACTTTTAGGAAACTTCAAAAATCAAAGTCCCCTAAATAGGGGACG
>MU225838.1:901233-926244 GCA_018584345.1 Thuja plicata
ATCCTTAATAATAAATATAACCTTTTATATTTATTATTATTATCCAACCGATTTTATCATAATTAAATATATCAATAATATATCCAATATATTAACTATTATTATTGCCACTTTGTCCAATGCGTTGATCTTTGCCGTAAAGGCCAAAACATTAATAGATAGTAGGGTGAAGTAGTAACACATTGGCGTATCTCTTGGATAGATATTGTAGTAAAACCCTACAAGATCATAACCTAAGGATTTCTAGTTTTGAATTGAATGAAAGGTAACACTTTTTTTGTGTTTTTGGCTTAGCTGCATATGTTTTGGTTCCTGCTAACAAAAGTAGTATTCTAGATTCTAAGAACTTAAAATATTTCTTTAGTGTGCATAGGGAACAATCTAAGGCATATAGACATTGATATTTCCACTAATAGTCATAGTTAGTTGATGTGCAGATGGAAATTTAATAGCATATAAGCAATAATCTGCAAAAAATCCTTATTATACCCGGTTAATCCTGAATCCTAGAGCCAGCCGATTTATTCCTTGAAAAAATCCCGATTCATGAAAAAATTGTTGACCCAATTTTCAGTGATTTTTTTGCATTTAAAGCGCATTAAAATTTAAAACCATATTTAATCCCTAAAAAATGGCAAAAAACGTAAAAAATCATTGCAAAAACCTACAAAACCTTCCAAAAAACTCACTAAACTGAACGAATCACTTAGAAATAAGGCTGATTCCAGGAGGAAAGCGAAGTCAATGTGGAATCGGCATGGAAACAATTTGTTATTTTGTCCCTTTACTTTTCTTTCCAATCTCTGGAAAACCCTAAAGAGAGGAGTAATGGTGGTCATCAACCAAATTTGAAAGGGCCTCAATCATCTTAAATTGTGGGGGCCATGTGAGATAGTGTCGAAGTAGGTAATGGATTTTCTCTAAATCGCAGTTTCAATATGACCCTAGCTCTTTGCACACCTCACCCCATGGATTCTGATGTGATCAAATATATAATTAATATTATACACTAATTTTAAAATTATAACTATTATGCACTATTTATAGATGGGCCTTTAATGCGGAAGCAAAAAACCCCTAAATTAATAGCTTTCTCAAATATTGAACCACCCCTACAAAACTCCTTGCCTATATCACAATGAAAGTCTTGGATCCCTTCAAAATGGTTTCCACTTTTAATAAATTCCGCTTTTGATAAGTTCCTTATAGTATCTAGATTGTTGTCTGATAAATTTTGATCTCAGTTACTTCATAGACTTAGCTAATATTTGATCTCAGACTTAGACAACTTTTTGGTGACTGCCCTCTTTAAAAGTCTGAAGTTTTGATCTCAGTTCATAGACTTAGCTAATATTTGATCTCAGACTTGTACAACTATTTGGTGACTGCCCTCTTAAAAAGTTAACTGAATATTTGCCTATGTAATCAGCAATATGAATATAAACGAAAAAATCTATTTTCTACAATTCATTTTGATAAGTTCCTTATAGTATCTAGATTGTTGTTTGATAAATTTTGATCTCAGTTATTTCATAGACTTAGCTAATATTTGATCTCAGACTTAGACAACTTTTTGGTGACTGCCCTCTTTAAAAGTCTGAAGTTTTGATCTCAGTTCATAGACTTGGCTAATATTTGATTTCACACTTAGGCAACTATTTGGTGACTGCCTTTGTAAAAAGTTAATTGAATATTTGCCTCTGCAATCAACAATATGAATATAAATGACAAAATCTATTTTCTACAATTCATGAGTTAAATTCTATTTTATTTGCTCTCTATATCTCTATGCTATGGAAATGCCCTAAGTTAAAAAAAATAGTTTGTCCTTATTTTTTCCCCATTTTTTCATAAAATCTTATACTTTTGGTTTGCCGAATAATTCCCCAAATGATTTTTGCTCCTATGATTAACATAATTATTCTTTGATTGTAATCCTAATTAGTAGGTTGCCAATGATCAATGTGGAACTAATGTTGTGGTTTCTTTGACAAATAAAGGCTTTAGTTTTACTTGTATTCTATCACAGTCACTTGCGTGCTAATTTCGTGCTAATAATTGTGATACATCATAGGTATATTAGTGATTATTTGAGTTGAAGCTTCACATAGGATTCTTGGGCCACACAATTTTGAAACCCAAGTGGTATTGTTCCACTCTCAGGGATTCAGGGAGTAAGCACTTTCTCAGTTAGATGTCTACCCTTGGTGAATGTGGAAATAAATTGCTGATTAACATGAGTATGTTGCTCATTATGCCCTTCTTATGACTTTTAAGATGCTTAAACCATAGTGATACTTAGAGAATAAGGGACATCATTAGTGGGAAATACAAG
This sequence comes from Thuja plicata, assembly GCA_018584345.1. NCBI lineage: Eukaryota > Viridiplantae > Streptophyta > Pinopsida > Cupressales > Cupressaceae > Thuja > Thuja plicata. The sequence continues at coordinate 903,569 of MU225838.1, forward strand.
TTGAATATGATGCTTTGATGAAGAACTATGCAATGAGTTGGCATAACTATTTGGTGAAAATCCCATTAGATGCACATTGATATAAAAGATCAAATATAAAGATGATTACTTTTGTCTGTTGCAAAAATTCTATTTGCAGGAGATAGACATGAGGGGACTTTTGCTCACACCTTGTGTGAGGTCACTTTTTCTATTGCTTCTCTTTGTAGCAACCTAGTTTGGTTGGAAGGTGTATCTGTTGGATTTGAATATCACTTTCTTAAATGAGGATTTGGATGAGTAGATCAACATGGTGCAACTTGAAGAATTCTAGGTACTTATAGTGATCATGTAGCTTTTCAGCTTCTCAACTCTTTGTATAGGATCGAGCATGCTCTAGGAGCTTGGTACATTAAGATTGATTAGCTTCTTTGAGATTCCATATTTACCAAAAACCTTTTTGATCTGAATCTCTTTGCCAAACTCAATGGGAATGACAACGTGATCATTGTTTTCTATTTTGTTAATCTTGCCATCATAGGTAGTTGGGTCATTGCATTGTAGTGAATGAAATTTGATTTATGTTCTTTTGAGATGATTGGCTTGGCATCTTCTAGTATTGCTAAGCTGTATAGTTCTAGCAACATGTTCATTTCATTTTCATTGCCTCGGTCAAGTATGCTTCAAGTCTTTTGGAGCAGTTTTGTATGGTTGATCGTAATGCTTCCACTACACTAAAGGAGGTTGGGCTGAAGTTGGCTTGTGATGATTCATCGCTGGTTGATGAGTCATTCTATAGAGAGCTGGGGCACAGTTTGATATATCGTTTATCTACACAATCAGCTCTTTGTTGTTGTTAGTTATCTCTCTTGGTTTTTAGCTGAATCAAATTTTGTTCATCGACATGTAGATAAGCACATTTTGTGATATATCAAAGGCGCTCTTGACTTTGGCATTGTTGATTATAGGTTATATGATTTTAATTTTATAGGATATCAAGCTTGATTAGGCAAGTTCAGTTGCCACTCAAGATCGACTACTGGCTGCATTTTCTCTTTGCGCTTAAGCATTGTTTCATGGCAGAATAAGATTAATCATATTGTAGCTTTATCTTCCACTAAAGACGGGTGCAAAGAATTTGCTAGTGTTAGTTGCAAAGTAGTAGTGTCACACCAAGTTTTGAGTGATATTCAACTTCCTCAAATTAAATTGACTCCACTTTTTGTGACAATTAAGGAGTCTTGAAGTTCATGTTGGTACTAAGGACCTCCAAGTTCATCACCAATTCATTTGGCAATTGGTTGACATTGATGATATTTCTATGCACTATAACACGCATCTCAGTATCAATCTACTTATCCAATAACTAAACCTCTTGTTACTAGTCTATTTGTCATATTTTGGGATAAACTTGGAGTTGTCTTTGTGTAAGAACCCCAACAGGTTCTAACTTCACCATTGTAATATCCCTTGCATTTCTACTGTTAAATTTTCAGTTTTACGTCAAATTCATTTTGTCAAACAGTTGGTGTGCAAAGTCTGAACTAGATTTTCTGATCTTTCTTGTGCCAAGTAATTCCATCAAACACTTGACATGCTTAATTAAGAACATTACTTCATCATGCTGTCATAACAAACATACTGGCAACATATATAAAGTCTGAAATCGTTGAACAAGAGGCATAGGCATTAAACCAAACAGTTGCCATTCAATAGATGATGGTGATGTTCAAGGCATCACACCAAACGTTTTGACAAACACTTGGGTCAACATCTGTATAAACTTCAGAATTCTGATTTGCAAATCTAAATAATTACAATGAAAGTTATTTGCAAATATCTACTCTAAAACCATTTAACATATAATAATGAAACCTGGTGATCAACGCTGCTTTTCAATTACGCCAGCAAACAACAAAGAATCCGCATCATCAGCAAACATCAAAGAATCTCCCATCGTACAAAATGTGCCTTTTCCAAGCACTCACGACCCCTTCATATCTCATGCGGCTGACATATAAATACTGCGGCTGCTAATATTAAACCCATACGCTGACTTCTATGGCTCAAAACTTGCATTGCAAACTGATTTACTAAACCTGCAGCAATCTCAACATAATCTATGGATTCAAAGCTTCAATTTTCTTCTCCAATAAGCTCATTCGTGGCTTCTGTATAAAGCCATAGCATGTGCACAATTCATTGAACATTTAACCAATTCAAAGTGCTGGAAAAACTTGAAAGAATTTACAATTCTTCAAGCTCAGAACTTGAAACCCTTGTTCCAAATTTCTCTTCACCCAAACACAACAAATAACATCAAGAATGAATCCATTTCCTTTTGCCTTTGCCTTTGCCTTTTATAATTCCCAAGTAATAAATCGATCATGAGGCTTCATGAATACACTTCTCATAACTTACAAGTGTATTTGCTTTTGTTGCATTTGAAATATAACATTTAATTATATTCCCCTCCTTTTGATGTATACATTAAAATATAAAGTATACTTTATTAAACACTTATATCTCCCTTTTAAATAACACTTTATCACTTATTATAAAGTATACTTTTAAAACATTTAAAACTCCCTTTTAAATAAATTCCACTTAATTTATCAATGATATGCACTTAATAATTAATTATTATTAAAGTATAACTTTAATAAAATTTATAATGTTATAACTCCATCATTAATCATTATTTCTCAATTTTGACCGAACCTGAGAGTTAACCATTGTATCCATGGTGCATCCAACTGCCTTACTAAAAATAGTAAGGGTCCATCTCTATCAACCCTTGACCTGCTATAATTAGCAAATCCCTGAATACCTGATCAACAAAGATGCCAAGGGTCATCACTACAAGTGAGGCCGGTCATCATTAAGTAGGGAGGCATGGGTACTAGATATAATATAATGTTAGACTATGATTTGTATGCAGAGACATTTATTGCTTATGCTAATGATGTAATAAAAATAACACCACATTAGTGATTTCTAAAAAAATAACTTGGAATGTAAGTTGTAATCACTATTTTAACTCTAACCAGAGATGAAATATTCGTAGAAAGCTCGGCAAGTTTTTAAAAACTCAAAGAGTTTGTTTGCTTTGAAGTTTTTTGGACTGAAAACTCATAGCAAAATTTTGTCCTTTTTTTAGCAAAAACTCGTTGATTTTGTGGCAAAAGCTCAGCTTCGTAGAAAAAAAATTACGCGTCAAAATATTGTATATTTTTATTTTATTTTATTTATTTTTTCGGGGGCATATCCCCCAAATCCCCAGCTCCGTCCCATGGTGAAATGAAATGTTTCTCGACAACCCTTTTATTGTTGGGTTTTTCTCACATCTAGCACCTTGTGCAACTCCACTCCCAAACCCCCCACTAGTTAGTGGGATCTCTTTTCATATAAGGAATTCGATTATAATGAGGGGGTCTGGGAGTGGAGACCAAAATTGAGAACTTAGACAACTAATTTACTATCATAATAATCATTGATCAATGATGAATGTCATACAATCAATATCCAAGATTCAAATGTAACTAATAGAAATTTAGAGCCTCTCCTAAAGTTTTAACTAGAATAGGGAAGATGTAAAATGTTGTAATATGCAATTTATGAACTGTGCTGAATCATGGTGACGTTTTAAGGCATTGATCATAAATTAGTTATAGTTGTCAGCTAACTATTATATTAGGATTCTACACGAGCATGTGATTTGTACTCAATTTGCAATCAAATCAACCAAATTTAATAGAAAACACTTTTGTACTCATTAGATACATCTTGTGATTGAATTTTGTGTTTCTAATGAAATTTAAGCAATTTTTAAGTTGCTGAGTTTTTGCTGAATTTTTACCGAGTCACATTTTTTGGGTTTGCTGAGTTTTTGCCAAGTCCTAGTTTTTCAATAATAAGCTTACACCCATTGAAGGGTATGCCATCTTATTCATTCGAGATCAATACATTCATTCTTCCAATATTAATTACTGCTTAACTTGACTACATCTTAATTCTCAGCCCATTATCTACTGAATTTGTTGAATTATAAGTTGTAAGAGCTTGGCAAGAAACTTGATTTTTTATCATCACATTCAAGGGGTTCGGTATGATCTCAGCCATTATCATCCCCCTAGCGGCGCTTGAGTAGGTAGATTCAATGCTAATTTCCCATCCTTTGCATTTGAGGGTTTGTTATCCCATCCTTTGCATTTAAGAGTTTGTTACGAGGTACATTGACATGTTCTTAGGATTTAACCACTTGTTTAGAAATGCAGGTAATTATGTCTTTGAAGTTGTTCTTATGCTATGTTTACTGGTGTGTGGTTTTAGACTTTAGTTTGTCTAAAACATGATGGATGGCTTGATTGCTCTTTTGACTGGATAATTTTTATCATTTCAATTGGATCCTAGCTTGAAGAAGTTGCTTGTCACCTCAAATAGATTACTGGAGTTCTTCTTCATTGGTATGCTCTGCATTGAGAATGATAACTGGAAGAAGTAGCATCTGGGATAAGAGGATGAAGTCCAAGTGGCAGTTTCCATTTGTTTACTGGCATAACTCTGTTGAATAATTTAAAGTTTGTAACTACTAGATGCCATGGTTTCTATCTTAATAAGCATTCGTCAAAGATTCATTAAGTTCATTATCTTGTGAGAACTGATGGTCGTCTCTTTGATGTAACCAACCAATGGACCAAACTTGAAAGAAAAATGGAAATCTCTAAATGTGCATTTGACTATCTTGCCTAATTACTGTGGTTCTGTAAATTTGGCTCATTCTAATGACATCCAAGGAGCAGAGTGTATTTATGGAGTTTAGGCTTTACACAATTTAGAGTCGCACAATAAATGCTATTTTTTTGAGTCAGTTATGTAATGGATACACCTAATTTTTTTTGTGTTGAAGTTGCTTGCAATTTTTTGTGTAAAGACATGCAATGAAGTGACATAAAGCTTGTTGGTTGAAATTGTTTCATATTTCATTCATGTCCATTTGCAAATAAGAAAATGTATGAAATGGATAAAGTACTAAGAAAATAACAAGCATGACAGTATTAATTTTTAGCTGTCCTCATTACATAATACTGAAATGATTCTCAAACAAGAGAGACCTGTATCAAAGCCAGACACTGAAGATTTCAATCAATAATAATCTGCAATATATCTCATTTGATGCATCACACACGGATCAGACTACTGGCTCAAACTATATCCTTTCCACTATTAGAGCATGCATATTTGTTGCATTAGGCACATTTGCATATGTTTCATTAATTAATTGTGCACATGCTCAAGAATGTTCTCATGCATAATTGAGCACATGTTCGCACATTCATGCTCTAGCTTAAGTTAAATTAGTTGAGCCTAATATAGGTTAGTTCAGTCTAGTTGGGCGCCAATTTGCACATTGTGCATATCACTCATTTCTACTTTGCATATCTAGCTCTAGTTTGCTATTTTTAGTTTAATTTAGATTTTGGATATTTTTAGTACTCTTGTTTTCTATAAAGCAAGCCATTCATTCATTGTAAGCATACCAATCCCAATTCATTATTGTGCAATCAATACAGAATTTTATGGTTGTTACAGAGCATATTGTCTTTGCTTGATCTCTTTTGTGTGATAGGTGTTTTGCTTGCAAATGATCCTTGGCTCCTGTGATTGTTTCATCAACTCCTTCATCCACAATACCAATCATGCCAAACTGAAATAAGGCGATTGCAAGGATCTTCCTAACCTTCCTAGGGTCTGAAAAAATTCTCAGAAATAAATTATTAAATTTCTTTCTGCCCTCGAAACTTCAGTCAACACCCATAACTCCCTTCTTGACACCTAAGTGCCTCAATTAAATGTGTTTGCACTCTTTAAACAGCAGTTTATGATTGCATAAGCCCCCATGTTTATGACTTGGAAATAAATTATTTAAATTTCTTTCTGCCCTCGAAACTTCAGTCAACACCCATAACTCCCTTCTTGACACCTAGGTGCCTCAATTAAATGTGTTTGCACTCTTTAAACAGCAGTTTATGACTGCATAAGCCCCCATGTGCATCAATAGGAAGTGTACAACCCTGTAGTCGGGTGATTTCTTTCAATAGATTCAAATGCTCCCAAAACCTTGCAAATAACCTATCTATCTTGGTCGCCCTTCTGTAGAAAATCTCAAGAAAACCTGTGTACATCTGATTGTAACAATAACCCGGCAAGGGTGGGTTTTTCACCATCAAAACCAGACGAACTGCAGAGGGTCTTTGTCCTCAACAATCCCAAGAATAACTCCAAGGTTCATTTTGACAACATCTTAATATCTGTGCAAATTTAGAACATCACAAATGGGGGCCCCAATACTTCCTTTATAACTTTCGAGAACAATTTTAGAAAAAAACATTTTTATTTTTTTTGTTGCTTTATTGAATTTTTTCCCCTTTTCATTGCTTTTTTGTAAACAAAAAAATGTGTTTTGCTATTTTTTGGTATAAGAGCCTTTTCTCCTTTCACTACTTTTTTGGGAAAAAACATTTTCTTTCTTTTTTCATTGCTTTTTCAAAAAACAACTTTTTGCTATTTTTGTAAAAAGCAATTTTCCATTGAAAAAGACCTCTTTGAAATATTAATAACAATTCATGTGCAAAGGGCCGTCCTCATCTCTCCTAGGCGTCTGTTTTTGCATAATATAACTTTATAATACTTTATATTAAACTACATATTAAAACATAACTTTATAACTTCAGTGTAAATATTAAAATAATTCCAAGCACATTGCAGAAAGGCCCACCAAAGCATTGGAAATTGAAATCCAACATGCCAAACTATTACTGGTGCTGATGAATGATGCCTAGTGCTAGAGTTAGCACATACTATATATAAGTTATAACAGTGTTCTCTAAGAACCAAAAATACCAAACCCAGAAAAATCAGTGCCATGCAAGCACTTACTATAAATAGCGGTCCTTTTTGAAGACCAAAAAGAACTAACCCGGAAAGATTTGTGCTGTGCCAACACTTACTATAAATATGGATTGCTGTTGAAACCCATTAAAATTGAAAACGGAGCTCACTTAGAGCATTTGAACCCGCTCAATGCACTTGAAACTTACGGAAAACCCTGGAAACTGGCCAATGCTTGTAGAACAAGATGGCGTGAAAATGGTGACATTACATATCGGTTGATTTTGATCATTCTAGGTTCTTTTCTCTCAAGGTTTCTTAGTATAAGTTGAACACTGAATTGAAAATAGATTATAAATGAATAACCGAAATATCTCGGTTAGCAAGATTGAGATAAAGGAAAAATACTAAGTTGCCGGATTCGCGTTTGGGACCCCGGATCCGGATTCTCAACCCGGTCCGGATGGATTGTTTTTTTTTAATTTTAAAAATTTGTTATGGTTTCCCCTTGTTGCATGGATTTTTACCTCATAATGAATGACACGTCATTTATTTTCTGGATTTTACCCTACCAGTTATTCTTTCACGGCACTATCCATATCTTTATTGTAATACTAATAATATTAAATAATAATAAATTATTGAGAAGAGTGTTGGAATTATACGTAGTTAATTGTAATTTTGTTGCCTCGTTAGATAAGTAATAAAATATAAAAGGATATGATAAGGATGTTTTCATAATATGTGATTTAATTTCAATATTATTGATGGTTACAATTGAAGGTTGTTTACTTGTTTTACAAAATAAAAAATAATGTTCATCTTGGAGATTTGGCATTGATCAATGATCAAGCATCATAGATTCATACTATGAAATGATTTAGTTATAGAATTATGTATATTTCTCTTCTTTTTTGTATATATAGATATATATATATATACACTCACGAACCCATACGAATCCAAATGGCAAAAAAAAAATTCACGAATCCACGAACCGGATTTGCGAGCCCGAATCCGTCCCCGAACCTGAATCGGCAACTTAGGAAAAATGGTTTCATCCATCGTATAAAATTATTAACTTTTCTTCTGCTGATAACTTGGACTTTTTACATATTCTTGGAAAGCATACCTATTATATTATTATTTTTTATTTTATTTTATGTACTGAATACATTTGTGCAGTGTAATGTCAATCAGCTTTGGACATTTTAGTTTTCAAGTTTTATCTTTCAGTCTCTATAAGAATTTACACTCCATATCTGCAATGTTCATTTCTTATAATAAAATATAGGTTATTGATTCAAATGCTTTTCCGTATAGTTCCGGAATGTGCTTTTTTGGTTTTTGCTGAAGCCATGTTGTTTGGTCATGTGAGGTATTATTAGCAGGATAAATTTGAATTGTCTGCTTTGTCGCATACAAATGTACTTGCAGTTTTTCTTTCTAGAAAATATACCTTTTATACCTTTTACATTTCCTTTGTGCAGTGCTTCTAGAATTGAAGAAGAACATAGCACTCCGTGAAAAGCTGGAAGCTCTTTGCAGAGAATTACAGCGCCAGAACAAAATGCTCACAGTATGGTTACCTTTATTTTTCTATGAGGAACAAAATGCTGCTATTGAACTGTTTATTGCTCGTATGATTGAATGAATGAGAGTTACACATTCCATTTTGTTGCAAAACTTGACTTCCAATTGACAATTTGGAAATTTAATGCCATAAACTTATATTAGTTGTGGAGTGCAAATTTTTTCAAGGCAAATAATAATGTGCAGATGGAAAATACATAATCCTAATGTTGAGTGTGAAAAAATTAGTCACCACAACCTCTACTGGAGCAGATGAGCTCAAATGTAATAGTTGTTATTTGCCACCAACACATCAGGATAATGTCTCGGTTCATATTTACATCCCAACATAGATTGAAATTTCTTCTTAAACATTAAAATAGCTGTAGACAAACTATCTCCTAATAATAGTTAATATGTTTTTGCCTTTCCACAACACAAATTATGTTATTGTCTGTTTGGATCATGCAACAGCACACTACTGTAATCAATATCTCCACTTTTATGGGAAGCTGGGTGTTTGGTAATGTTATGAACACATTTTTTGTCTCCTGCAGTAAGGAAATATATGTACTTTTTATTGTTTTAGAGAAAATCCTTTGTTACAGTTCTACAAGTTTCCCTTCACACTAGCCTCAAATCATGAGCTTAAAGGATCAGCACCCAAAAATTACAGCTACACAGATGGTGAATGCATTCAGAAATTAAAAGATTTGTATTAAAAAACTTAATGCTTGTCCAGGTTTTATGGGTGGGGGGTATAGGGATGGGGATAGCAATCATTTTCTTATATTTTGAAGATGGCTACTAAAAATATATGTAAAAAGTATTATTTGGAAATTAAATTACAGAATACTAAATAAAACTTAAAGAAACTAAAAGAAGTAAGTTTAAATTTTTTAATTAAATAACATGATCCATGATCCAACAATGAATGATATTGTCACATTACTCATTAATGCCAAATGATAATACGAGTATAATATTATAATAAATCCTAGATATATGATATATAGGCCTCTTAATACAAATAGGCTATGTTTCCGGGTATGCATTAAGGCTACCTGCACTTGTACCGGGTATGCCTAGGTACAGGTTTGCTCGAGGGTTCACTTGCATTTACCCAAGGTATGTACCTGGGCGTACCCAGGGTACCCAAAGACGCTGAGCACCAAAAAAAATGAAGTACATTTTAACTTTTTTTTTTGCATTCATTTTTTATTTGCATATTAGTATGAAACTATAAATATTTTTGGATTTCAATATGTAATGATAATCTAATATGAAATATGTTGTGTGAGTTTTAACCTCTTTGACTCTTTGACACAATGACATTTGACATTTTAATTTGTGTATTTAAACTTTAAACTTTAAACTTAATGTTTTACTTTACCAATGTACAATGACAAGGATGGGTTAGCGAAGCATTGTGATATAAACCCTAAGTGTACCAACTTGGATGCAACTATTGAAGATCTTGCTAGAGTCGCTATGGGTGATGATGATGAGATACCTACACATGATGCATCTAATGTGAGGGGAATTGTTTTGGGTCCAAATGATGTTGAACTTGCAGCAAATGCAATGGGTGATGATTCTTAGCTAGATCCTTTTGATGATTGATGAAGATAGAAGACAATTATTATTTTTGATTATCAATTTTGTAATTGTAATGATTTTCAATTGCATCGTGAACCTAGACATATATGATATGGCATATGACTTAATATTGAAATTCTGAACTATCAATTGGCATTTAATATTTTGGCCTTTGGCATTGATCAATGATGAAGTATCATACTATCAAATGATTTAGTTTTAGAATTCTGTATATTTACATGTTTCCAAGGGCAAACACGGGTTCTCGTACCCATTACCTGTACTGGCAATTTAGCTGAAAAACTGGATGAGGTGAGACGGAAACTGAAAAACATCTCAGTGAAACAAACTGATATGAATGCGACTCCTTAAGCCCATAGCACACATGGAGTTGAACTTCAAAGAGGAAGATCACCTTGTGCCCATTAAAGAGTTGTCCTCTAGGCTGGACATGGATCAACTGCTGTTGCACAAGGCTTCGAAGCAGCCAAAACTCCCAGGGTCTACCTCTACACTGTGAATATGGGATATGGTTTTATTCTTCATGGATAGAAGGCACACACCTGCTCCCTTGAATGTGCTGCAGAGAACAAAGCTCATGATAGCGAGGGACCATTCTAGGGGACATTTTCTTCATCAGGGAGAGTCCTTACATGGACATGATGTGTTAGGGTCTACCTTGTATCCACCTCTCTGGGGTAATGCCAGAAGAACAGTGTATAATGTGTGCACTGCCTCAGTTGATTCCTGCTTTAAAAGAGGCAGTGATCAATGATTTATTTGATGCATGTGTGGTTTCACTGATTTGGCCTGAATATGTTCCAACTATTATTTTTAAGCGTTGGGCATCCTTGGTTTTTTCTGAAATTTTTCACCACAGCCTCCTAGTAAGGTGTTTTATATAAGCTGTTGCTTGCAACTTTTACTTAAATGAACTATTACTGTTCATGGCTTTCTTAAACATTGTTTCTTGTTTGTTTACTGAAGTTAGCGTGGGTGGAATCTTCATGTTTTCTGTGCATTCATATTAATGAAAGTCGCAAAGGGCTATATGAAATTAAATTGTTAAAAGGTACATCATTAACCGACTTTCATGGAATTCCATAATCATTTGTTGTTCTGAAATTTTGTTATTTCAAACTGTGATAATAAGTTGTAATATCTGAATTTTGTGTTATTTTGTCATTCTGTCTGTATATGGGCTCAATGAAATTTTCTAGAACACAAACTAGTTTCTTATTTCGGTTCTAAGGTGATACAAAGCAAATTATTTCCCAAGCATGCCAATCTGGATTCAGGGGTGTTCATGAAATTGGCCAAAAGGAACTTTGTTTTTTATTTTGTTGTGATTTAACTTCTGAAAAGTGAAGCAAAAGTTAAATAATAAATTTTTAAAGTATGATCATTATAGTTTGATGGTTCGGCTTTTTTTTTTTGACAGGAAGAATGTAGAAAGGTTTCAACAGAAGGACAGCAGAAACGGTTAGAAATTTCAAATAAATTTCATGATGCAATTAAGGTTTGTTCTATATCCGACTGATGACAGCATTTGGATTGTAGTTGGTCATAGGCTTGTTGACTGAATGTAGTCTATTCAACTTTTTAATGTTTTCCAATGTTCTCTAGAGGCCTTATGGCATGGGAACTGAATGCAAATACACAAAACAAACGACAATTGGTAACTTGATCCAATTGAACTTGGATTCCTGAAGGGAATTCAAGTTGATGATAATTCCTCTTTGCTCGTAGACTTGTCCATCTTCCTTTTGCAACTTGTTCCTCAATTTCCATTCTGATAATTTGAATTTGAATTTGGGCTTGCATCTTTGTTTTGATCTTAAACCTCGAATCATCTTCTTTCTTGAAGTCTTGAGCTTGATCCTGCCATAGCCTCCCTTTGCTTTCAAGCATCCCTCTCCTTCACACCTAGCAAAACAAAAGAAAAATTGGATCAAACTTATAAACTTTGCATTTTCACCTTTAAATTGTAAGATCAAAAATTTGAAATCATCTTTGAAATTCCTATTTCTTAACCTAATTTTGAATCATTTCAACATGTAATTGCTAAAAGTATTGCATTTGAAGGGGGGTGGTTTAGTTTTAAGATTTAATTGGAAGTCTAAGAAGTGGCGGAGATTTTATAGTGCTTGGACAAGCTGGTCTAAATCTCTTGCTCACATCCTTCTTGGTCTTTCACTTAACAAATTTCCTTCTCTTAATGTTTCAATCCTCATTTTGTCACTTTGAATCTTCTCCAAGCTTGGGAACTGATCATTCTTGGTTGAGTTGAGTTGAATTCCTAGTCTAAAATCTGAGATTGATTCTTGAATTTCCTGCCTTGAAGATCTGATTTCATGCTTTTGAGTGGAGAAATGGATCGCTTTGCAACCCAAAACAGGACTTGTTGTGTTTGAAATTACCCATACTTAATGAATTGATGTAGAACCGAGATATGATATTTATATATGGGCGGAAATCTGGTGGTTCATGTCCAAGATTATGGACATGAGGAGCTTGGATTCCGACCCCTCCATGTCCAGCTTTGGACATGAGGTGGTCAGAATCTGACCTCTCCATGTCCAGGCCCTCTTTGCCTTTAACCTAGACTTGGATTTCTCTTCTTCAAAACAGCTTTTGTTTCAACCTTTTTTTTTATGATTTTCAGCCTCTATTTCATCTCAAACACCTCTTCCTGATTGAATTGCAATGATTCTTTTTCAATCTTCAAGTTTTGATCATGCATTTTCTCCATCAAGGGTCTGATCTACATGTTTTTGTTGAAAAGTTGATCTCCATTGCTCACGAAAATCAGATTTAACTTGGGAAGAAACTAAATTTATACCTTGAATCCTTCATATTTCAAAGCCATAATGTCAATGGATCTGGAATCTGCCCAAGGTTTGAGAGTGGAAATTCAAGGTCTGAAGTCCAAGCTTGGACTTGGTGAAGTCCGATTCCGACCTCTCCAAGTCCCAGCCCTTTAGCATCTTTCTTTGGCATTTGATTACCATCACAACTTTAAACAATCCTTGCTTCTCTCATTTTTCCTTTTGTCATGACCTTGGTCCTGATTTCATATTGAAATATTGGGCTTAATCATATCTTCTCTTAATTGCAGGTCTGATTATGATATTTTTAAGGAGAAGCTGATCCTTGACTTGCTAAAATTAGACAAGATTTGATGAGGGAGATCCTTACTTTCACCTTAAAATTCCATATTCTCATGCAAAAAATCACAAGGAGTGAAATTTGTCATAAAAGGGGGGCAGAATTTCAGGGAGTGAAGACCTATTGTGGACATGAGGAGGCCAGAATCTGACCCCTCCATGTCCAAGCTTGGACTTGGGATGGTCGGATTCCGAGCACTCCAAGTTCAAGCTTCAAGTCCCGTGACATGAATTTTTTTCACCAAAACCCCCCCAAACTCCATGTTTTTCATATTCAACTTCACATTATAGTTGGGTCTTTGCCTTACATTTTCAGTCCAACTCTGTGTTTAATAGCTACTCTCATCTTGATTTCAAATTGACTATGTCCACTTCCCTTTATTCTTGGTTTACACTTCTGCTTCTTCCAACTGGTCTTCTATTCTCTTTGGGTGCTAAGACTTAGACTCCAATCTGGGCTTGGCGGCTCCTAGACCCCTAATCAATCTCCCGGGCTCTTGGCTAAGTGTTGGGATTCTCACAATTCTACCCTCATCTCTTCGACTAGCCTGACCCCTAAGTGGGTGAAAGTTGTTCAAACTCATCTCACTGCCTGGGAGACTTTGGAATTGCTACCAACTGAGGCCAACTAAGACCACTACTCCTACTGCCAAAGCAAAAAGAGGGGATCCCCACTTGCAATTGGGCGATGGTGTGAAAAGGTCATAAGACCAAGAAGAGACTCTTCAAATCAAAACCTGTAGCATGTCCTTCTACATACACCTCTAAATGCCCATTATGTCAAGTATGATCTCCTCCATAAAACCCCAAAGGGAATAGCATAACAACACCCAAGTCTGTTCAGTCTATTAGACCAAACAAACACGTATATCATGTAATCTACATGGATGTAAGCATCTCATAACCAAGAAGATCAAACCAATACCATTCCTAATCCAAGGAATAAGCCCAATAAACCATCTCCCAAACTCAATCATCAATGAATGCCATTGTAATATCAACTCAAATACATAAGGAGATAGCCAATGCCAAACATCTCTCACACTGAATCCTTTAGAACTTGTTGGCTCTTTTTTATGTTGTGATTATTGAACAACCTTTTCACCCTTTGATGTATTTTAAAGAGTAGCCAACTCCCGGTATTCAACCAAGACTGAAAAGGACCAATTAACAAGGATGCGGATCCATCCTTCTACGCTTTAGGTTTTGCAAAACCAAGGGGGGGACACCCTTCAATGCCTTCAATACTCTGTTTGGCATCAATCAGCAACAATCTTACAAAAGCTTCAACACGACTGGGAGATACTAGGTGACCAGCTAATCACCCATTGAACATCGACCTTGAAGTGGAGCATGAGATTAATACAACCACAAACCACATAAAACCTTCAAATATTCGGAGTTTATTTCTTTAAATGTAGAACATAACCAAGACTTAACCAGATATGCATCAATACAGAAGATACTACTCAATGATCAGTGCTTTATCCATTGGGCAATCCCCTTTAACCAAATTTAGAAATACAGCAATCAACTTCTGTCAGAGATTCCAAGCCATAAACACAATAAATCCAGATCAATACTACTTATAGAAATCCTCTTGTAGACAACCGAATGAAACTATGTCACATCTACAACATCATTTAATCTGATTCTAGATCAGAACTGAAGAATGATAACACATACATAGATAAACTCCATGCAAAGAATCAGAAAACTCAGATTTCAGAAGACTGACACCAAGGAGAGATTTGAATCTGGAATTCTCATATTAAGTGTGAAGAATCACATTACTGTACACAAATTTGCAATCAAGAATATACCGCTTCAATAAGCTGCAAAAGATCAATGACATTCTATTCTATCTAATACAAAACTAGTACAATCATAAACTACATCCCTAATGTGGAACCATGAAACAACTGGAAACTCCTGGAGCTAGTACTCTACAACTCTCTGTGGAGACTAGGATTTGGAACCCTGTAACAATGGAGGAAATCTGAATATGTAGGAATAGAAAATCACCAGATTGCTCCTCCAACAAACACCTGTCCTCTTCCCAAAATATCTGAAAACTGCCCTGCCTCAACTGCTTAAAATATGATTTTAAGCTATCATTCTTTCTTCATTCTGTTCAAATTGATTTGATCCAGCAGCAAAATGGACTGCAAAATCAGAATCCTCATTTCAATACCTTTCCAACGGTATATGATACTTGGTATTTTTGATAAAGTTTGCGCCCCTAAATCATTAATCAAACTTTTCCCTCTGGTGCATACTTTTTCAACAGTTTGAAATATTTGTGCCTTCTCAATAGTTAGACTATTGAATTGAGATGATATTTCATTTTAATATCTGCACATTTTATATCCGGTGAAATTTCTCCATTTTCTATTTTATCTCTCCAAATTTCTCCATTTTCTCCAGATTCCACCAGAATGCGCCAAGTGTCAATCAGGCTTAATGGCTTATAGGTTAGATTTCTTGCATCTTCCTTTTAAGCCATTAAGTCCACCTTTGGATTTCTTTCAACATGCATGTCTTTTAACTCTTTCTTTTTTGAGATAAATTCATTTTAAATTTGCATATTAATCCTTTTTAATCCAGAATGCACCAGAATCTGCCAAGTGGTAGCCTCTAACTGGCTCTGTGTGACCACTGGGCACCACATGTCATCCTTTGATTTGTCTGCAGGTCCAACTGCCTAGAACGCACCAGATCGTGCCACTTGGCACCTCCTGACTGGCTCTGTGCAACCATTGGACGCCACGTATCAGTCTCTGATTTGCCACCTCTGCATTGCACCGGATCTTGCCATGTGTCTGGGGTGCCACGTGTCGCCACGGCTTAATGGCTTGTGCATTAGATGTCGTGCATCTTTCTCATTAAGCCATTAAGTTGGCCGTCGATCTCGCCGCCTCGGGATTCACGCCGATCTGGCAGGCCTCTCCAGCGCGCTGCCACGTCATTGCCACCTCGTCGCCTCGTTGTCATCCCGACTGTCACCTCTACCATATGTCGCGATGGCTTAATCGCTTATCCTTAAGATCCCTGCATCTTCCTCCCTAAGCCATTAAGCAAACCGTTGATCTTCGCTCACCTCGGGAAATGTGCACAACCTACAGCCTTTTACGCCAACTCATCTGCCATGTCACACTCGCCGGTCCCACCAAAATTGGGTGTTCGTCCTCCAGACACGCTTCCCAATACATCCGCCACCTGCACGTGGAGAGCCTTCGGGCTTCTTCTTTTTACTTATTGAGCATTTTACCTTTTAAACATCTAAGTTTCCCATTTCCGGATGAATGCGGGACTAAGATTTCTAGTTTTTAAAGCTTATTCTTTGTGTTTTGCCTCAAAATACTGGGGCCCACCGGCGCACTAAGTCTTCCAGCCCGTGCGGTCTCAAAGAGCTCCTAGCTCTTACTTCAAATAACATACAAAGCGCTTTAGTATTTAAACATTAAAAGGTTACACTGACCCATGCATGTGGGATAAAACATTAGAGCCTGCGCAATGGCCTTAGCCTCCTTGTTCTCTACTTCCATTTCTATCTCCAGCATGGGCTTCTGTTTACTCTGGCATGTGCAATGCGCAGGCTGCCTTCTATTTTAATTGCGCAGGGTCTTGAAAACATTGTTATTGGGCAAGTTTGCATTGTTTAAAAAAAACTTCAAAGCAACTCTCTTTCCATAGAAACATTACGCAGCCTCTCCATTCAAATTGCATAACTTCTCCTTGTGCAATGCACAAGCCATAACCATATGTGCTTTGCTATTGGGATGTTTTTGACTTCCCTTCATTGCTGCGCTGGTATCTTCTGGCATTTGTTTTGAAACTTATTTTCACCTCCTTCCATTAGATGCGCTGGCTGCTCTTTCATATCATGCGCAGGTCCCTTCACATGCTATTTCGCAGCTTCATTTGCTGTTTGTCTGGGGCATATTATTTCGGCATATTACGCAGCCCTTAGCCCTTCACATGCTCCAGCGCAGCATAAGAACTTTAGATTTACACCTGCTAATTGCATTGGTGTGGTGCAGGCTCCTTCCTTTATGCTACACGTGGGGTTACCTCTTTAGAAATTGGCGCAAACCCTTGTTCCTTCTCTCTGGTATTTAAAACACCTACTAAATACCACATGCTTGAAAGTTTTAATGGCCTTTGCTATGTGTCGCACAGGCTCTCTCCACAATTGTTTTATACTAGTGAATACATGCTGCTCAACACATAGTTATTATGCGCAACCTCGTCATTTGGATAATTTCACAGGTTCTTTGTTTCATGTGTTGGCTGCCCAACCTCCTCCATTGCCTTACGCAATATATTCTTTCCCTTTACACAGGCAAGAGACTGCAAGCACCTTTTCAAATCTGCAGTCGGTATATCTGTTGCTTGCTCATTTTCCTTATAGCTTAAATAATCTGTTGAATTTGAACAGCATAAGATTACACATCTGATAAGTGGAAACATTAATCTCATGTCTCCTAGACTTGCCCAAAGTTGCTTTTAAATCTGCAGTGCCCATATTAGTCTGCCATGTTAATCTTCTACCAGTATGTGTGTTGAGGTAGTTTGCTCGAAACCTTTCACACACAGCCAAAATTTCTGCAGGACGATTGCAGCCTACACCTGGCTGTGTTGGCCATGAACCTGTGGTAAGAACTTGGACATCCAAAGAAGGCCCATCATTATGTTTACTGGAGGCAGCCAATAAAATATTAAACCTTTGCATTGTGTCCCTAGAAGTTTTCATATCAGTAAACATGCCTTCTAATTTTGAAGTGAACTGATAGCCACATTCTGTCTTCAATTTAACAATTAGACTCCTTTCAGCATCATCAGAAAATGTCTTGCCTGACAGGAGTCATTTTGCTAAATGTTGTCTGTAATACTTTTCAAATACATCTTTTTCATGAAGGTAGCGAAACAACATCATAACCTTGTCAAGAAATACTTCTACATCCTCTTCACTTACTCCTTTTGCATCGCCACAGGCATGTCAACCAAGTAATGGACATTTTGAAACGTGACTACTGATGGCTGGAAATTTAAAGAATATGACATCTGCCTAGTGAAATTATTGTTTGAAATATAAAGCTTCCAAGGCTGATCCAACAATGAGATAGATGAAGGTAGAGAGCCATAAAAGTTATTGTATGAGAGAAACAACAATTTCATGCTTCTCCACTTGGTCAAGTTTTGCATGGTGCCATTTAAAGAATTCCCCTTTAGGCTTAAGACTCTCAACTGGTCTAGATCGGCCAATCGACCTATTGGACCCGCAAGATGAGTGTTCTCCAGTACAAGATGAATTACCCTATTATTTTCACAGTGCACATCAAACCATTTTTATCAATAATATTTGACAATAAATCCCTATTCATCTTTTAAAAGAACATAAACTGAGTATTTAACTTCAATAAAAAGTTGCGTTCCTGAGCTCCGATTTGAACACCATCACTTTTAAACTGATTTTCATCTTCAAATAACTCAAACAGGGACTTCAGTGAAACCCGACCATAAAGCATCAAAATGGCGATCATAACCATCCAACTTTTGTACCTCTGCAAATTTGATCATATAAACCACAATCGGCCTCTGGAACTGGCCTTAAAAACTGACGAAATCAAGTAACCGGAACATAGCGCTGGGCACACACGTTCCATGGTTAACATTCTTCCATATTGCAAAGTGACACCTGACAAAACTAAACAGGTCAAAAGATTTTAAAAAGCCAAGTCGCCTTTTCAGAACTATTCTGCAAATTACACTGCCAAGTAACAATAAAATATATCTGGTTTTGACTTTGAAAACAAGTCAAATGACCTCCTGAAGACCCGAGCTTCTGGATATTGGAAATATGTTATATGGAGAGCATGGATCTAGAAAGGCAACTCATGACGATCAACTGGTCACATTTGGCAGACCCTTGAAAGTAGCCTCTTGGAACTTACTGAAAAGAACATACGAGGAATAACTATTTCTGCAAATGAAAAGAGTTTGGGAAAGTATGCATACGAAACCCTCAGGACCTGAGACCTTGCAAACTTGAAGTAAATTTGGTCTATAATGTGGGGGTACCATTTTCTTGATATGACCAATCACAGTATTCAAGATATAACACCACGAACAGGGCCTCCGACTAAACTGTGCAACTGATTTGCATTAAACTGTTAGAAACTACAAACAGAATCAGATTGACCAGTTGCCCAAACGGATTCATCATGGCCTGAGAATCTTCATGGCAACACATTTCCATGGTTACAATATAGGGGAACATTCAATTGCCCATTCCATTCAACCGGGTGCGAGTTGTTAAACCTCAAAGTCAACAACTTCATAATTCTGCACTTTCATATTTTGAGAATCAACATTAATTGCAAACAGAATAGTTTGGGCAAACTTATCAAATGAACTCATGGGGGTCTGAAAATGGAAACAAAGCTTCTCTCTCACGCCTACAACATTTTGGCATAATCCTTATATCATGAAACTTTATTCGGCCAAATATGCAAGCATGCAAAGTAGGTTATTCACTATAATCAGGCAATGTGCAGAATGCAGATTTTAGTGAACACCTCCAAATGACCCTCTTCAAAACATATCAAAACTGACATCTGAAAGTTGTGACCCATTACATCTACTCCATGAAAGGTTTTTCACATCCTCCCCAATCAGTATCTCATACAAATCATCAGGTCATTTTATTTGCACTTCAAGTAAGCATCATCAAAAAGTTTTCAGGGGTACTCACCTTGCCTTAGAGAAAATTTTAGATTGGTCACTCCAAATTTGTGCCAAATTTGAGAGTACCAACATAACTAACAATCACTATAGCTCAAGATCCATATCTATGAAAGATAAGCATAAATCATAATGCACTTGAAAGGAAAAATGGGCAATGCCTCTCAAGTAGTAAACCACCAAGTAAACCAAGAGTGGGCAATGGGAATGCTCATCAAGATATCCAAGTGATCATGACTCACACTAAGAACAATCTCCTCTCAAGTCCATACCAGGTGATTGCCTCTCAGTCTTCCTGCTGAAAGCATCAATTGTCTCAACACATATCTCCAATCACAAGAGACAATCAACATCACCTAAGTCTCCAAGTATCCATGAGCACTTGTAACCAATCAATCTATGTCAACCTCCTAATGCAACATAGCATCATCATGAAGTATCCAAGAAAATGATCATATACTCAATTCAAAGAGAACCAACAAGATCAATGCCAAAGCTCCAATTGTAGAATCAAGAACATAAACATGACATCATGATCTAAACATCTCCTCCTAGGAGATAACATGGTCCATATGAACATATGAAATAACCATACCAAATAGCATTATCATGGCAAAATTCTCAGCATGCAATCAAGAGTGTACCATGACATAATAATAAACCGTCCTATCGAGAAGGATAACATGCCAAATGAAAGCATAAACAACACCTCATCCAAGGTCTCCTTGAGTCCTCCAAAATGATCTCTATTCACCATGAATATAACCATCTCCTACTAGTGAACTAGCAAATGTGAGACCCTTCTGCAACAACAAGATCTAAGGCATCCTCCAACATACGCAACACCAAAGAAGATCATTCACAATCCAATGGTGAATCTACACCACTGCCAAAAACTCCCGTTCAACCTTGATATCGAGTCACGTATGGCATTGTAACAACTATCTCCCAAATGAAGATCCTCCTGGTCTACACACATACAACTGAAATGCCATTATCATCAAGTGAAACCAAGATTTGTGAACTAGGAAGATACATCTGCCAATTAAGAATCAATCCTACACTGCCAACACATCATTGCCACAAGCCCCCTTTAAAAAGTGCAATCAATTACTAACTAGGATATTATGACATTGTGATAAACCCACATGCTGCAAGTCCCAGCTCCAACTATTCTGGTACCTAAATATTTTTCCACATTATAACATAGCTTCTCATCAATTTTATGTTTGTATGGAAACTACAAG
Source organism: Thuja plicata (assembly GCA_018584345.1). Classification (NCBI taxonomy): domain Eukaryota; kingdom Viridiplantae; phylum Streptophyta; class Pinopsida; order Cupressales; family Cupressaceae; genus Thuja; species Thuja plicata. The sequence goes on from MU225838.1 coordinate 924,771, forward strand.
AAATTTCAGATCAAAAAATGTAAAATGTGCATCCCTCTTGCACTCACGCACATGTACGTGCACACACATGGCATGCACACACATGCACACGCGTACGCGCACACACATGCACACGCGTATGCACACACACACGTGCACTCGTTCACACACAGACACAAATGTGAAATGTGCATCCCCTTCTCCGTGTTCTGTTCTCTTTCACACACAAATGCACACAAGCACACATAGAGAGAGAAACAGACAAACAGGAACACAGATATTTAACTCAAGACTTTTATGGATTTTGATAATTTATATGTTTTAAACATTTTTATATTGAATTGGGCTTATTTGGTCAAGTTACTTCATTTCTATTGGTGAGTATTCAACTTTCTTATGATATTAATTAGTAATAATTGTATGACACCTTATCATTATAGACTAATTGCAGTTGCACTATTTTAAATGAATTTTGATTTGAAACTGTAGGATGTAAGCATCAAGCTTGAGGAACAAAAAGATGAGCGACTTTCTCAGCTCAAAGAAAATGAAACGTAAATCTTCCAATTCTCAGTACTTTTTTCAAGAATCTGCTTGTTTGTATTTACTTTACAAAGTTGATAGATGCGCGGTTTCCGTGTTTTCAATTGGATGTGCTTTATAATGACTACAGTAATTGTGTTGATGTGTTTCTCTTATCTGTAAGGCAAATTACATTTTTAGCATCAATTGCCTTCTCTGAGTGAAGTCAGCATTGCATGAAACAAGACCTTGTATAGAAAGTGCATGTATTGTGCAGGAAATGAATGTTTTACATGTAAGCAATTCCTGTATATGCTAGGGGTTATCATTTTGCTAGAGAAGTTTTGGTAGATGTGTAAGATACATTTACTATACCTTTAGATTGTAGCACACAAAAAAGTGGGTATTATATTTTTGGTAAGATATGAGCAGGGTCTTACAAGAAGATGCTGCACTTGTAAGCTTTTATGTTTTCTTTGATAGCTTTGATTTGTTTGGTGAGAATGCCCTTCTCTATTTTGCTATTCACATTAGATTGGGCTACAAACATGAAACATTGATGTTTATTTGACTTAATTTTTAACAAGTCTATTTGCATAGTTGCCATATAAAATAATAATTTATTTCTTATCAAAGACAAAATCAACCAAACAAAATATTGGAATTTCAAAAATATTTTGTAAATATATGATTCAAGGTTGAAAATCTCGGTCTCGGCAAAAACTCGGCACTTTTATTGAACATTTGAAAATATATAATTTTTTAAAATATTCTTAAAAACACACATAAACACCAAATTTGTAGAATATATACTGATTTGAGATATTCACCATATATTAATTAAAGTTTTGAGTTAAATACATAGCAATTAGAATTTAGAACTTAGCAGAAAACATAGAATCATTATCATATACCAAAAAACAAGTACGACATCTGAATAAAAATAAGTTCAATACATATTGAAGTCAAACTC
>MU225838.1:926294-945536 GCA_018584345.1 Thuja plicata
AACTCCGTGAAACTACAAGTCTACAACTTCTGAATACATATTAAGTTCAAGTTTCGGTATCAATGAAAACTAGAAATATATATAGACTGCACCTAATCCCAAAAAAACAACCTAATCCCGACGCCTTTACAACTTAAAAAAAAATCCCTAAATTTTTAAAAATCATTTGTTTTTAACTTAAGTGTTATAAGTGGCGAGATTTTTGGGTAAAAATCGCCAAAAATCGCTATATTATTAGGTAAAATCGCTGCGCAATATTGGAAATATCGTCAGCGATATTAATGGAGATAATATCGTTTCAGTTTGTGTAGCGCGATATAATCGCGAGATTTTCAACTATGATATGATTTAATATGAGTATCACATCTTATTAAAATATTTATAATATTAGTGGTATAATTAAGATATTGAATATTTATAATATTAGTGGTATAATTAAGATATTGAATAATATATTCAATACTGTATAGAATTTATTGAAAAGTAAATGATTTCATATTATATTATATTATAAAATACCCATAAATTATGAAGTCATGCAAATATATGTTTCAGAAATTTAACAAAATGAAAATTTCAATAATTCAAGATTAATGATTATTTTTTTCCCTGAGTTTTATTTTATGGAACACAAACATGAATATGAACCTTGACGTATACACATACATAGATTTAATTAAAAATTGTAAAGCAGATTTACCTACCACAATCTTCAATAAAACACATACATAGCTGGAGAATTTGTGACTTGGGATAAATCTTTATATTAACAAGTTTAGAATAATCATTGCTTGCATAGTTTATCTATATCTTATACAATTGCTAAAAAATGCTCAACAATTGAATAAGTTCTTAGATGGGAAGCAATTATGTCATGCCCCCTCCATAACATCCATATTCGTACAATCTCTAAGTGCATCGTGCATCAAGGAAACCTATGAATAAGAAAATTGTCTTACCCTAAGAATTCACAATTTTCTATGGAGCCTGATCAGGCCCAGGCTAACAGTGAGTGAAGGAGCAGTATCAATCATCTATTACCACAGCAGTCTTGTTGGCGATCTCAGCTTGGATAAGGCGGCGATCCAAGATATTATAATAATAATGATGCCAAGATATGATGGGGAAAAGGCATGACCCTCCAGCCAGATTGAGGGGTATTAATGGACAGCCTATTGAGCATTCCAAAGACACCAAGGAGATTAATCTAAGAGATCAATCGGATATAAGAAATAAGACTTCAGATATATATATATATATATATATATATATATACATACATCTATTGGGTGAATTGCTACTAAGGGGGCAGCACCCATTCCATTAATCCAAAACAAAAATTACAATTGATTTAGTAGCACAGAGAGAAGACCGGGATCCTAATGGCCTCTATGACCTCCTGGGCTCTCTCCAGCTGCTCAGTTGGGAACAGGCTTCCATTTACAGTCATCATACATTCAAAAGCTTCTTAATTGTTCTTGCCCAATCTAGTTCTCAAGGCCAAAATAGTGTCCGTGAAATCTTTGTTTTTTATGATCTTCTCAGTTCTGTATGCATCAACAACAAGCTCTTTGAACACATTTGGGCGCATCTTCTTTAGAGCCTTGACAGTAGGAGCCTGAAAACGTGCAGCCACCAAACAGTTCACTGCCCACTCTGTGGTTTTGTAGTTCCCTGTTGTGCATGCTATGGTTTGCACAAATTCCACGAATAGTGCAGCATTATGAGTATGGGGACCCTCCAGCATCTTCTCCCCAACGATCTTGCTCACAACTTCCACCTTAACATCTCTGCTTAACACAAAGACCTTCAACTGTTTAGCGCTTGACGGTTGCTTGAAGTCACATTCGTATTCAGGGATTATGATGCACTCTTCCTCATCAATACTTTCCGTTGATGAGCTTGCCATGGTCTCCACTGGCTTATTAGACAATGCATTGCCTTCCTCATTTGGTTGGTCTTATAGCCCTAAGGCGCGACATCTTGCCACCATTTCGTATTGTTTTTTAAGACTCTCTGTCGATATGAACTGCAGTAATCTTTCATTCTCTTCTTGGTTTCCTTAAGTTTGTCTAATCAATCACATCAACATTCAATCCCTTCCAATCCTTCGGAGCTCGAGAAATGATTGCCTTTTGCACTTGATCAATTGCATGATTGGACAACAAGTATGCTTCTCTAAAAAAATGTCTTATAGTGTACTCTCCAATATCTTTTAGGATCTCCCGTATGCCTTCTAACCACATTATTGACTTCCAGCTCGGTGCCTTTCCTGCGATAATGGGACGATATACATGTATGTATGTATCTCTCTCTCTCTCTCTATATATATATATTTACATTGCATCCATAAATCGGTATGAAACTAAAGAGCTTATGCATTCAATCTGCCTATATGCAATAATAGATAATAATGCTTTCAATCTGCCTAGATGTAATTATAGATGATAACGCATTCGATCTGCCTATATGCAATTATAGATAATGATGCATTCGATCCGCATATATGCAATTATAGATAATAATCTCTTAGCATTCAATATAATCAATCTTGTCATATGCATTGTGTTACCCCTGATTTTTGACTCATACCCTACGTTTTATCATTACCTAAAATCAGGAGTTTGCTGTCCTAGAAGTAAAATGTCTGCAAATATTTTTCAGCCTGGTTTGCATTTTCCCCTTGTCGGTTGAACTCTGAATCTTGAACTTGTCTAGTTCAAGGTTCAAGGTTCAATGTCGCCTTGCGGTGTGTTTCGCTTTCCTTTGCTTTTATGTGAAAAATGAGCGGCGTGGTTTGCAAAGTCCACTCTTCCATTGAACTTTGAATCTTGAACTTGTCTAGTTTAAGGTTCAAGGTTCAATTGTGGGCTTCATCTTGCAAAAGGTGTAGTAAAGTCTAAGTTTTCGCCGCTCACGTGGTTTTTATAAACACACCAAAAGGAAGTAATATTTTATTACCCATTGAATTTAATTTGTGAACTAAGCTATATCAAGGTTCACGGTTCAACCGAAGCTTGCATGTTGAATAGGCGAAAAGACAACGGTGACGTGAGCAAAGCAACAGCTGGCGGGTGATGATTTTATCCACGCGTGTTTGGGATATAATCATTATTAGATGTGACACTTATATGTCATTTCAATCATTTAAGAGGTGCAATACATAATGATCGCATCAGGCGAAAACTCTTGTCGCATTTAATTAAGAGCCCGCATTGTCATTTAATGCAAAGCCTTCGCATTTTGTGGGAAATCAGTTATAAAATAAGAATGTGTGCTATCAGTCTTTTGGTGAATTTTTTCTTGTGGAATTGAATTGGCGGAGCAGTAGAAGGTATACTCTCATCCTGAGAAGCTTAGAGTGTGTGGAATCTCCAGGTTAGTGTTTTTCTGTTCCAGAGTCCCTGTTCAAAATTGAAGCCATTTGAAAAAGTTTGATATTGAAAGGCTCTGTTTTCCTTCTGCAATTTCGATCTTTTATAATTCTTCCTCGTAAGAAATATGAAGTCCCCGCTCCCAAATTTTGGGCGAACCTCCCCTCTGGTTAGTTCACTTCTTGAATGTGATGGCACGATGATAAAACCGAGTGCCTTAGAGGTGATTCGCAGTAAAATCAAAAGCCCTATTTCTGGTTCTATAATAGAGAAGGTAGTATTAAGTGGTTTAGCTGATGCAACGACATTTCCCCTAGTGGCCCCTTGTCCTGAGTTAGTAATGGAATGTGTTAAAAGGTATGATAGGGAAGAAAGATGTATTAAGCAAATTGACGGAAGCCCTCTAATCCCCATTAACCGAGATGTTATCCTCACAGCAATGGGCATTCCAGAAAAGGATCCTTATGAAGGATGAACCATTGCTTCCTCCTACTCTATTTTCTCAACGAAGAAACAGATTTATAGAAATGAAATTGCCAAACAATGGCTGTTGGAGGCAAAAAGGGGAGGGTCAAGTCTGCCAAAACCCCTTACAATAGATCATTTCAAACCTGAAGTTGTAGAACTAGTGATCTTGTTGAATAGAGTTAAAGGTAATAGCCACGCTTATTACTGGCAGGACTGGATGTATTTCTTTATCTAGATAACTTTGGGCGGGGAAAAGTTCATCGATTGGGCAGATTGTATTGCTGATGAACTTCATCATCAGTTGGCAAATTATTCAGAAAAGGCCAGTGGTTTGTATATGTCTTCTTATCTGTTCTATGCACTAGCTTGTACTAGAAAGTGGGATGGTTTATATCATGAATTACCTGTTCCTAACATGAAGGTGTATGACTATTATCCCCATTTGCAGAAGGAATTCCATGTTGACAGTTTTATGAAAGTAAATGGTGTTTTTCTGGGAAGGTTGATCTTTGAACTGCAGGGGAACATTGAGCAGAGAATGTCAGAGGAGGCTAAGAAGTTTGTCAATGTCTTTGGAAGTTTCTTCATACAATTCAAAAGGTTTACTTACATTAGAGCTGGTCGGTTTGAGGGAGAGCCATTCAAATTGCCCAGATATGCTCTGGATTTACATGTTGTAACCGAAGTTGGGCGCCAGTTGGTCCATGTGCACAAAGACCTCAAAGACGGAAAGGGAAGGGCGAAATCTAGTTTTCCTATAGAACTAGGTTTTTATTCCTGTAAGAATTCTTCTGATGCTCTTAATTTAGAGCAAGAATTGAACAAATTGAAACTCAAAACCTTCAAGGCTAGGAGAGATTTTGACATCAGGGCATATGTTGCGCGGCATTTTAGTTTACCTTCTGAATTTCACCATGTCCTTGAAATGGAAGACTTCTGGGAAAATTGTGCAGATGATTTTGAGGTCAGAAGGAGATTATGGTGTAGATTTACACTTGTCCAAATAGTTAACCTGCAAACAGGCATTGATGCCAATGGAATAGAAGAGGGGGAGGATGAAGATATAATTGATGAACAGTATAAAGAGAAGGTTCAGGGGTTGCCACTTCCTGAAATTGGCTGGAATATAGAGGAAAGGGAGAGTATCCACATTAAGACTCTCGGTGTTATAAAAAGAACCGAAAGATGGATTGCCAACAAAAGACCACCTCCTCACAGAAGATACAATACTAGAGGATCAGCTCTTAAAGCTCATGATGAAAATGCTTTCCCATGTTCTAATGAAAATATTTCTGTTGCAGGTCCTTCTAAGTCTAAAAATACAAAAGCTGCTGAATCTAAAGCTAAAAGGCAGAGGTCTCCTTGTCCTGTTCCACCCACGAGGACTTCTAAAAGAAAGGCTCTCAAAGAGGAGATGGATACTAAAGCTAAAAGGCAGAGGTCTCCTTGTCCTGTTCCACCCACGAGGACTTCTAAAGTCAAGCCAGTCGGAGAAAAAGAAGTGATCAATCTCGAGGAGATGGATACTGTGATGGTAGATAAGAACTCACAAGTTTCTGTATTAGAAGAAGCTGTTTCAGGAGGAGATAATCAGCAAGAAGTCAAGGATTCTACGATCTCTATGCCCACTAGTCCAACACAGGCACTGGCAAATTCTCAACAGTCACCAGTTCCCACTTTGAAATGGTTGGAAACATCTATCAGCAGAAAAAGGAATGTCCTACCAATAACACTACCTGTTGAAGACATGGTAAGCAAATGTCTGGGTTCCTCAGAGAAACCAAAAAGGATCAAGATGGAATCCAGGGTGGACATTGATGAAAAAACAGGGCACTGGTATGCAGAACGTGCAGTTCCCAAGAATGATAAGGAACTCTTTGAAGCTACTGCGGATGACTTCACAGTTGAGAAGATAGATCTTGGATATGCAACCAGAGTGGCTGATGTGAAACACTTGGAGAAGTCTACAAAAAAGATCATACACAGGTCTTTTAAAGATGAAAAAGATAAGAATGAGATGAAAGCAACAATCAAAAAGATGGCTGAATTCATTCAAGAAGTTCGGGATCCTAACCCTATCCCTTTGACTATAGCTTCACAGTCATTTGATCGACGTTCACCAGAGGTTTGGAAAACCCTAGATCAAATTCAGAAGAAAAACTGATTGCGGATGCCTACACTAAATGAATCCAAGCCATGATACAAAAAGGAAGCAATTATATCAATCAGCTCATTAAGACTCACGGAGTTGTTAGCTCAATTGTTGTAGAAATTCTGGTGGAATTAGCAAAGTGGGAAAAAGAGAATAAAAGATGGCTAAAAGTAACAAATCAGCTCTATGAGATAGAGAAATATGGAGTGAGCAAATTTCTAGCCGAGAAACCTGTTCCAGGATTGGATGAAGATACTCTCTACGTCTCATGATAGGACCACCTATCTGTTGAGTGAATCAAAAGGGTTGATGGACAGTATGCAAAAAGATCTCAAATGTTTGAATGTTTCACTCATAAAAGAGGATACTCAAAGTGTCAAAGGAGCAGATGAGTTGCTACTGGAATTTGAGCGTGAAATTGCCGCCATCAGAGACACTAAAGATATTACCCCAGACGACTTCACAACCCTTGCCAATATGGAAGCGATGCTGGTGGTATGTACCGATCACCTTGAGGCGCATATACAGAAAATCACCCAAGTCCGCAAAGATAAGAAGTTTCTGAAGCAGAGGGTAATTCATATTACCTTGCCACATCAGGCCACGATTAGTAGCATTGCAAAGGCGCACAAAGAATGGAGAAATTCCCGTGTTGCTGACTCCTCACAGGACCAGTCAAAGGGATCCAGCGCATCCACCACTCCGTGATCATGCTTCACAGGTCGCGGAGTAGTGGTAGTTTTTCTTAGTTTATGTTTTCTTTGAATTTGGGCGGCTTTTGTAAAAATAGTAACATGCTGAATCCCGTAGAGTGTATCTCGGGATGTCAGTTTCTATTTTCTAAGACTGATGGCTATTTATAGTTGGGATAATCTGTGTACTCGGATGATGGTAATTTTGGTTAAGCTAGGCCTAAGACTTAATAGTTTTTAGTATCTTTCAGTTAGTTTGTTAATTGAGAAGGAAAATTGGAAGTATATTTTTGATATGAATGGAACAAAAATTTATGCTTTGTGAATCTATTGGTTTATATTAGCATATTGATCTCTGTTGGGATATTTCTTGAATATCAGAAATCTGTTTTCAAGTGGATTTTTCTGTAGTGTGTTTAGTATAGTTTGTTTTCAGCAACTAGTTTCTAAAACTGAAGTCTGTGAGCTTCATTTAGTTTTGAAATACCTATCTTTCATTCAGTTTTCATGGCATGTTGATGTATGGAATATTGCGAAAACCTTATTCGCTTTCTGGTTAAAAGTGTATGTGTTTGCGAAAGCAATGTATGATTGTCAAGATTCATTGAAAATCAAATAGGGAGCTGTACCTTAATTCAGAGAATTATAAATTTAAATATTATAATTCAACTGTTAGTTTGAAGATTGTTGTTTTTTCATGGGCTTAGAGCAAGTGATTGATAATTTATAGAAAGACAAATCTGTATGCTAAGAGATTTTTGGCGACTCTACTGGGGAGTCGATACATCGATACACAAAGTATCAGTAGTCATTCCCTTTAAATGAAGCAACCATGATGTTGCTTGCTCTCATAATTCCTGGTCAGTAAGAAGTTCGCCCAGTTATTCAACCTGACTTATACTTTTTAAATACCCAGGAAGACATAATCTCTGATCTTCATTCAGTAGCTTGGATTGTAAGGAAAAGTGACCGACATTATCAACAAGATCGCTTGGTGTTAGAAGAGGAAGAAGAAATTGGTGAATGGTTGAGAGGTCTTCCCATTGTCTAAGAAGCCGCCATAGTAGATAGAGCTGTGCAGAGACCTTAGACTTCTTCGCAAATCTAGGTTCTCGACCTTTTACTAGGTCCCAAGCAAGGGAGGGTATCTTTGATAGTTTTTTCGAGGAACTCCAAAACCTTCAGTTTCCAACCAGTTATACCCCAAAGAAGAAGGCTAAAAGCAGACCTCCTTCTCCTAAGAAGTCAAGTCCTAATATATCCTCATCTTCTCACCAGTGGCAAGCCTTGACTCTTTCTGGAATTCAAGCTCCTCCCCTTCAGACAATTTACCCACCCTCAGTCATGGCACAACCTTGTGGTAATGTCGTTGGACCTCTTAATCTGGCAGGAAATCATTCTTTGCCTAAAGGAGCTAGAGAGCTTTTGCCCAAATTCTATGGTGACGGGAAATTCTCTGTCGAAGATCATCTTAATGCATTTAATACAGCCTGTGGAATTATGGCTGTTCAGCATGAAGACGTTGCAATTAGATTGTTTGTTCAAACGCTTGCTGAATCAACAGCTGACTGGTTTTATCACTTGCCTAATGGTTAAATCACTGATTGGGATACTATGAAAACTGCTTTTGAAGCACGCTTTAAAAGTATATCTGATGAACATGATCTTCTTGCCTAGTTAACGCAGTTGAAGAAAGAAATACATGAGCCCATGAGACAGTTTGTGGCAAAGTTTAATAAGATTATTCATAAGATCCCTACCCCAAAAAGACCCACTGCTGAAAATAGAAAAGATTTCTTTATGAATGCCATGCCCCCAGATGTTGGTTTTCATTTAAGATGAGCACGGGTAGCTGATTTAGATGCGGCTTAGACCATGGTTGTTGAATTAGAAGAAGATCTAATCACTGCTGCCAAGTGGAGAAAAGATGTCCAACAACCAAATTCTCAGAGTGCTACTTCCTCTGATCCTCTGTTGCAAAGATTAGTGAACGATGTAATTACTATGAAGAGGCAACTCCCCAAGGGAAATGTGAATTTCCCTCAATTATACAAAGATATACCTAGAGGAAACCTTGATCAGGCTAGTCCCAGTCACAGATATCAGGGACAGTTACAGAATGAACAAAGACCAGTAGAGGTTACCCCTAAAAGAGCAAATATGTGTACCTTTCACCTCACTGATGAGCATGATGGCACAACTTGTCCTAAGATGGTGAGATCAATGCAAATGCATGTTAATAAAGAATTAGTTGATGGTCCGTCTGAGCATGCAGAAGTTTCTTCGTTACCTGGCGGCTTCGGAAATTATTTTATGGAATACGAGTCAGACTCGGAAAGAGGAGGCAGTATTCTGGTAACTCTTGAAGATCCCACATGTTCGATCATGACCTGAAATCAACGCAATTCTCAAGTTAATGATTCTCCTTCGACTTCTCAACGTTGGGACAAGGATAAAGGTAAGGATTTTTCCCCAAAGAATTCTTTTTCCAAAATTTCAAATGCTAAGGAGGCTGAAGTTTCTCAAGACTCTTCCCCTGATTCTTCTTTTGACATTGTAAATTTCTATAAAACCTCGAAAATCCAAGTGTCACCGGCTGATTATCTCAGAATGAATCCCAAAGAACTTGATAGGCTGGTCAGTTATGTCAAATCAGGTCAAACCTCTTCAAATCCTGCAACCAGTGAAACCACACATGCTGTTTTGCCTGAAGAAATCCAACCCACATTGGCTACCCAGTCCTCTAATGATTCAAGTCCTTTTGTCTCTCAGAAACCAGAGCCTTTCTATCTATCTCTGTTTATTCATGGATTTAAATTGAATAACTGCATCATTGACTTTGGAGCATCTGATAATGTAATGCCTGCTTCAGTAGCCAAAGCTCAAGACCTTCCTCTAACAGCTACTTTTGGGAGATGTTACTCCATGGATTCCAAGCAAGTCCCTCTAGTAGGACAAATTAAAGATGCTCAAGTGGACCTAGCTGCTCATCCTAGTAAAAAGCTTAAGTTAACCATTCTGGTAGCTGACATTCCCGCTAGTTAATGGGATGTTTCTTAGTAGAACTTTTTGTAGGGACCTTGGGGGAGAAATCAAATTGGATTGGTCACAAGCGACAATCCCTGTTGGTAACCAAAATATTGTCCTGAAATCTGAAGGAAAATCCAAGTACACTGTTTTTCCATCAGAAGATCCTAAATCTCAGATCTTGTACCATGAATGTGAATTTGGAAATTATATGATGTCATCAGAGGTGAACTCGGAGAGGGTTGATAATGAGGAATCAGATTCTTTGTGGTCTTTAGAGTTTGATGGTAGTTGTGCCTCAGTAGGCTCTGGAGCAGAGGCTGTTCTGATATCACCACAGGGAGATATTTTTCCTCACTCCTTCAAGTTGGAGTTTGGTAACACCAATAATACTGCCGAGTACGAAGCCCTTCTACTTGGTCTTGAAGAAGCTAAAAAGAAAGGAATAAAAATGCTGAAAGCTAAAGGAGATGCAGAACTAATAGTGAGACAAGTAAGAGGAAGGTACTCAGTAAAAAACGAGAGACTGAAACATTATAGAAACCGTGTGTGGGATGAAATTGAAGGATTCGAGGGCTTTTCTATTGAAGCTATCCCTAGAAACCTCAATAGTAGAGCTGATTCTTTGGCAGTCTCAGCGTCTTTGTTACTTCCCCATCTAGATTTCAAAGAAACAATTTATAAAATTGAGATGGTATACAGACCTAAGATGCCTGACAATGCAGAACACTGGCAAGTTTTCCAAGATGACAAGCAGGTAGATAAATTCTTACAAATGATGGAAGTTTTTAGCACTACTTATTTCTAGGGATCTCAGTCGACCTGTGAAGAATTTTGTCCTGATCTGGGTAAGGCTATTGAAGAAGGAATTGTTCAATTGAAAGGAAACCGCATCCCTAAAGGTTTGGTTTCTCTCGAAAATCTGTTTGACAGATCTGATGCTGTCAGGCAAAAACCTGCATCCCATGAATCTCCTGATGAAAGTGCCTCAGAAAAACTAAATATAGGAGATGAACAAGACCCTAAGTTTGTAAACCTGGGAAAATGTTGTACATCTGATGAGAGGAGAAGATTTGTTGATTTACTGAAAGAATATAAGGATGTTTTTGCTTGGTCCTACCAGGATTTGAAGAATTTTAAAGGAGGTAAATTTCAACATCATATCCCTTTAAAGCCAAACGCCACACCATTTAAGCAGAAGCTGAGAAGCTATAACCCTAAAGTGTCTGAAACGATAAAAAAAGAAGTTGAGAAGATGTTGCAAGCTCGGATAATATATCCTATTCATCACTCTACTTGGATAGCCAACATAGTGCCGGTGAGGAAAAAGAATGGCGAGATAAGGATTTGTGTGGATTTCAAAAATCTGAACCAGAGCAGTCTAAAAGATAATTACGGGCTTCCTATGATGAACCATATATAGCAAACAGTAGCTGGTGCAGAAATGATGTCCATGTTAGATGGGTTTTCTGGTTACAACCAGATCAAGGTGGCTGACGAGGATCAACATAAAACAACATTCACCACACCATGGGGTACATATGCCTATAGCCGCATGCCGTTCGGATTAATTAATGCAGGTGCCACATTCCAACGAGCAATGGACTCTTCTTTCAGCCATCTAATTAAAAAGGTGATTGTCATTTACCTAGATGATTTGACAGTTTTCTCTAAGAGGCGAAAAAACCACCTGAAGGATTTGAGAGCTGTTTTACAAAGGTGCAGAGAGCATGGGATCTCGTTAAATCCTAAAAAATCAATCTTTTGTGTTACAGAAGGGAAGTTGTTAGGTCACATCATCTCAAAAGATGGGATTAAGATAGATCCTGAGAGAGTAAAAGCTATCTAGCAAATAGGTTTGCCTTCTAACTGGACGGGCGTTAAGTCTTTCTTTGGCCAGACAAACTTTCTTAGGAGGTTCGTTCCAGACTTCGCTGAGACAACTAAACATATGGTGTGTCTCTTAAGTGAAAAGAACCCTTTCAAGTGGAGTTCGGAAGTTGTTCAGGCATTTGATGATGTTAAAAAGGCCATAGCGTCTGCCCCGACGTTGATCAACCCTGATTATAAAAAAGATTTCATTATCTACTGTTACTCTTCAGAGCATACAATGTTTGGGATATTATTGCAGAAAAATGATAAGGGAGAGGAAGTACCAATTGCTTTCATGAGCATACCCTTGAAAAAGCACGAGCTAAATTATCCTATGGTTGAGAAGCAAGCATATGTAGTAGTTAAAGCTGTGAAACATTTCAGATTTTATATCTTGCACTCGCACTCTACTGTGTATGTACCTTCTTCTGCAACCAAAGATGTTCTGACTCAACAAGATATAGGCATGAACAACAGAGCTACTTGGGTGGCAAGAATTCAAGAGTTTGATTTAAATATTAGACCGACTAAGTTAGTTCGAGGGCAGGGTCTATGTAAACTAATGGCTCACAATGTACCTGAAGATGATGTTCCTCTCGCACTGTTTGTTGGCTTAAGAGACTCATGGTTTTCAAATGTGGCTTTTTATCTGACATATGGAGATTGTCCAGAGCATCTGAGCCCTAAGGAGAAAAGAAACCTCTGACTCAAGGCAACAAAGTGTGTTATTGTGGATGATATCCTATACAAGAAAGGAATTGATGGGTCTTTCTTAAGGTGTGTTGACAAAGAACAACAGGAGAAGTTGCTTACAAAGTTTCATAATGAGGCCTGTGGTGGTCACCTCTCATCAACTGTAACTGCTTTCAAAATTTTAAGAAGTTATTATTACTGGTCGGGGATGTTTGCAGATGCATATAAATGGGTCGCTGGCTGCGAAAAGTGCAAGCTTTTCAGCGGAAAACCACAATTGGTTGCTCTCCCTCTGAGACCAGTAGTCATTGAAGAGCCCTTCAAACAGTGGGGATTGGATTTCATCGGTCCAATCAATCCAACTTCCAGTGCCGGGCATACACACATCCTGACTGCTATTGATTATTTCACTAAATGGGTCGAAGCAGTTCCGGTCAGGAAGACGACATCAGAGGTAGTGTGTGATTTCCTAAAAAATTATATCTTGGTCAGGTTTGGCATTCCTCAGAAATTAGTCACAGACAATGCTACCAATTTCTCCTCTTCAGAAATAAAGCTGTTTTGCTATGATAATGGCATCCATCTTTCACATGCGTCTGACTATTACCCACAAGGTAACGGTCAGGCAGAATCGAGCAACAAAAGCCTGATATCAATTATGAAGAAATTGGTGAATGATAATGCCAGGGACTGGCATAAGAGATTGTATGAGGCTCTCTGGGCAGATCGTACCTCTCCTAAGAGGGCGATTGGAATGACTCCATTTGAGTTGGTGTACGGTGTTGAAGCCCAATTGTCTTTACCTTTAGAACTGGCGGCAACAAAATTGCAGAAAGTAATTGAAGGACAAATTTTCCAGGATGGTCTAGAAAAAATGATTTTGTATCTCAATAAGATCCAGGAAGAAACAGAGGAGATGGTGGACCGTATAGCATTACATCAGGCCAGGGTAAAGAAAATTTTTGATAGGCGGGCTAGACAAGGAAATTTCATGGAAGGAGATCAGGTTCTGCTTTGGGATAAGAGGAGAGAACCTAAAGGTGCTCACAGTAAATTCGAATCATTGTGGAAGGGGCCTTTTATCATCAGCAAATCCATGGGAAGTAACTCATTTGTTCTTGAATGTCAAGATGGCACTGTTCTACCATTGACCTTTAATGGTCAAGATCTGAAGCTGTACCAAATGTAATTAGCTTTTTCTTGCCTCATTGTATATTTTCCATCTTTTGGCTTGCTTTCCTTGTGTTTTTCTTTCTTTCCTTTCTTGCTTTTTGTTTTGTCCCATTTTTGTTTTGGGGTCTCTCTTTTCCGGTTGACTCCCTGGTCTGCGAAACCAAAGCTACTAAGTTCATCCTGCGTCCTTAAGAGTCCTTGTCCCCAGTCAGAGCCATTGTTACCCCTGATTTTTGACTCATACCCTACGTTTTATCATTACCTAAAATCAGGAGTTTGCTGTCCTAGAAGTAAAATGTCTGCAAATATTTTTCAGCCTGGTTTGCATTTTCCCCTTGTCGGTTGAACTCTGAATCTTGAACTTGTCTAGTTCAAGGTTCAAGGTTCAATGTCGCCTTGCGGTGTGTTTCACTTTCCTTTGCTTTTATGTGAAAAATGAGCGGCGCGGTTTGCAAAGTCCACTCTTCTGTTGAACTCTGAATCTTGAAATTGTCTAGTTCAAGGTTCAAGGTTCAATTGTGGGCTTCATCTTGCAAAAGGTGTAGTATATAACATTTGTGTTAAATAATTTAAATTGAGTGTTCACATGAGAGTGGAAGTCAAACAAATTATCAAAACTCAAACATTATTTAAATTATTTTGATGGGACAGCCAAGGGACGGGTTCTGAGTTTCTAGGACGCCTCTGTTTCCGGGACGGGTCAAATTATAATGGAAACACGTCCCCAAGTAACACTGCTTTGACCTTACCACACTCCAAGAGGCAATCCTAAAAGCCACATGGCTTGATAATGCCCAAATAGGAGAAAAGGGATATTCTAGACATACAACATCAAAAGATAAGACTGCTTACAATAAGGAAGAGCATAAAAGAACATGTATTTCTAGAGATGACCATGATAACTTAAGAAAAGAAAATCAATCCTTTCAATGCAAGGAAAAATGGGGTCTTGGACATATTTGTGAGCAAGAGAAGGATAGAAAGAAAAAAGTGTGGTACAAGTGCAAGGATGAATAGAGGTGTGGACAGATTTGTAATCAAAAGGATCTTAAAAAGAAAAACTTGTGTTTCAAATGTAAAGAAAAATGGGAACCAAGACATATTTGGGAAAAGAAGTCAAGCCTACAATATAAAAGGAATACCCAATAAAGAAACAAGTGGGGAAGCAAAAGGAAATCCAAGAAAGAAAAAAGGTAAGAAGATCTTAAACATATGTGACTTTTTGGAGGAGCAAATCTAGTAGATCTAGAAACAATCTCCATAATAAAAATTATAAATGTCAACTTAAAATCTCTTTAGAGGACCCCTAAGGTTTCTTGGGCCAATAAAAGGGAACATTTTAAAAGAACATTGCATAG
This sequence comes from Thuja plicata, assembly GCA_018584345.1. Classification (NCBI taxonomy): domain Eukaryota; kingdom Viridiplantae; phylum Streptophyta; class Pinopsida; order Cupressales; family Cupressaceae; genus Thuja; species Thuja plicata. The sequence goes on from MU225838.1 coordinate 941,104, forward strand.
ATGTAAGTCACGCTTCTAATTTCCATCTTAATATATGATAACATAGGGGTAAAAATAAATCAATAAATGCATTCTAGACAATAAAAATGGTCTAACAATGTGTGTACTCACACATATGCTTTGTGTCTGCGTATATTCATGTGTATACTTTGTGTATGCTCTGTGTCATCATACATTCATGTGTACTTCGTGTTTTCAAGTGTATGCTTTGTGTCTGGCTCTATATTTTTAGTTGATCTAGAATATGAGAATAACTAGAGTGAACAAAAACATGTAAATTTATTACAATTGAGGTCATAAATGTGAGTTATGCTATTGTGAAAATGTTGGGACAGTCCAAATCAGTTTTGATACTACTACAAGATAACCTTGTTCGTTCTTTCACAACAATGAAAGAAAATTTGTCCTAAAATCGCAAACCTTGCAAATTCTCAATACCTTGGTTAATATCAGAGTTGCGCAACAAAAGCTAGTTATATCACAAGGAGCATCTAAAGATTGCAAATCTCCTAGGGTGAGTTAGGGGACCCTCGCATTAAAAGATTGATTAAATTGTCATTGCTTGAAGACAAGCAATCTTGGGAAGGGCGGACTATCAAGCCCCCTCCATAACATCCATATTCACACCATTTCTAAGTGCATCGTGCATCAAGGAAACTTACGAATAAGAGAATTTTCTTACGCTAAGACTTCACAATTTTCTATGAAGCTCGATAAAGCCTAGGCTAACAGCGAGCGAAGTAGTATCAATCATCTATTACAACAACAATCTTGTTGGCGATTTCAGCTTGAATAAGGCGGTGATCCAAGATATTATAATAATAATAAAAAGAATCATAACTCAATGATTCCAAGCTATGATGGGGGTCAGACATAAATTTATTCGATAACAAGAAAGGCAATTAGTTAAAGAAAGGAATTTGGTGAAGAGTTGCTGCTCTTGCGAAAGGGCAACTGTTGGGAAAAAAACATGACCCTCCAGCTAGATGGAGGGTTATTTATGGACATCCTATTGAGCATTCCAAAGACATCAAGGGGATCGATTTAAGAGATCAATCTAATAGAAGAAATATATATATATATATATATATATATATATATATATCTGTGTGTGTGTGTGTGTGTGTGTGTGAGCCCTGCTGGCTCAATCTCTAACCACTCCGGCAACTGACCAGTTTTTGATGTTTTTTTTTTGCAATGTTTTGTAATTTTATGCTTTTTATGAGTTTTTTGAAAATAAAGAACAATACATAGAATCAAATCTGAATGCTTGCAATTCACCAATAGAGACAACTCATTTCCTTTATTGATAATAACAAGGCATTACATTTGCAATTAAAAATATAGAAATGGAATTGCAAATTAAAGGAGAACCTGGAGATGAAACACAGCCAAGAAAATTATGCCAAAACCCTTCCAATTTTTGATCACATTGAACATTGACAGCTAGATGCCAATATTGCATAAAATAGTGCCTCCAAACCTAGGCGGTTTGGTCAAGAATTCCAACGCCCTGCTGTAGGCACCCACATGAGCCCCAGAATGTGAAACTACAGCCTTGAATTCGTCCAAATTCAAACACAAACGCTGCAACCAGCATCTACAGTTCAGCCATGTCTGCAAAGTACAATCACCTTTATTGAATTCACTAAACACTCTAAATCTACTCCAATTTGGCACAAATATGACTCCAGAATGAAGCCATTACTGGTATGCAAAATTCAATGGGTCTTTCAGCATTTCAAATTGTTGAAAACACTGAAGAATTGTCGCCCTCCAATGCTGAAGAATGTCATGTCCCCATTTTGAAATAGGATTCAATAATAAATGATAATTAAATAATAAAAGATAATTTAATAAATAAAAATAATATAATATAATATATTATAATATAATAATATATTGATCAAATAAATATATACATGTAATAATATATTATTGAAAATATTATAATAATAAATAAATTGTAAATAACAAATCTATTATTAATATAATATATAATATAATTAATATAATATATAATATAATTAATATAATAATTAATAACAAATTAAAATACTAAATAAACATTAATATACTACATATATATAATGTGTAATCATATATAATATAAATATAAATTACAAGCGGCTAGTCAATCGCGTCACTTCTCTCCTCTCCCACGGGTATAAGGGGGAGATATAGAATTCATTCCAAGGGGGGGACAAATGTGGAATGGAATTCAATATAATGGTGGGAATGGTCCCGACGCCTTCAGGGAAGGGCACGATGGAAAATGAGGAACACGGAATACAGGAATCTCCAAGATCATTGTGATTGTTCCTTGTCAAGTCTGCAAGGTCTGGGATATATACAGAGATAATCAACCCCTCGATTACATCAAACTCATTGTTTTAATTCCACATAGCATACAATATTTGAAAGTGGTCATCAGGTGGCATGAAGAAGACATCACAGAAGGCATTATTCAAGGACGATAATCAGACAGACGATTGACTCTGACATGTAACGCTGAACAGCGACTACAAATATACTTGCTCATACACAAACATATATTGCTGCAACCGACCCATCCACTTCATAGTATTTACTATTCACATTAAAAGAGGACTTGTTCATGGACAATCGAAGATATAATCAAATATGAATTTTTAACAGACTTTCCTTTCCGGATGCAGTGATCATATCAGATTCGTTGATGGAAATCATCCAATCAAGGATGAAGGGAGTCTTATGCATCTGCGTCTAGGTAGCAAATCTAATACAATTCAGACTATGATTTAACCTTAATGAATTCTTCAGATTCATCTATAAGCTATTACATTGACATCAACTATATGCCATTGTATAAATTACATATGATCGAACCCAGCAATAGAATCATTCCAAACTTATTTCTAGTGATTAATGAATGATTATCTTTCTACTGTATGCTGATTAAAGGAATATTGGCAATTCAAAAAAAGCTACATAAGATGGAAATGGGAGGTTGCGTCCTTGGCTCATGCGTGAAGTTTCCTTGGCATAGTCGTGACCAATTTCTGCTGCACGATAACATATCCTTGTCACTATGGAGACACTAGAAAACTCTAGGGGGAATTCACAAAAAGAAATATACAATTGTGAAATATATATATATTCAGAAAATAAATATTAGAATCATACAGGAGAATCATATATGAGTGGTTAGCAATCATAGATAGACATAAATTGATGTGAATTGGGGAAGAGAGATGTTTAACAGAAGGTATGAGACGTCCCCTTTTGAAGGATATTAAGTGGAACTCAATTGCAAATTAGGGGGCAATAGAATAAGAGATGAAGATGAACATAAGGAGAGAGATAAGTATGATATGAGAAGATGAAAATCATTACACAAGCAATAAGCATTATATCTGAAATAGTGATAGCATATTATATCCACCAACATGGATTCATCACCATTTTAAGACACTCATCAGCATATACAAAAAAATAACGCTGAATAAACCATCATCAAATGTTATTTCATCTAGCCTGTAATTGAACTTTTGAGAACATTGTCCCGATATTCCAAGGGACATTACAAAGTAGTGCAGAAACCCTTGTCTTGTACACAATTCATAAGATTTCAAGAACAAGTAAAAAAAATGACATATGCATAATGAATCGATCTCTTCTTTTTTGCCTTTATAATAGCTCCAAGGAGTTCGATTCATGCATCTTCCTCTACAAGTCACTTTAATGACTTGAATTTAAAAATTCATTTGCTTTTGTTGCACATGTGACCTTATAATATAAAATTAATTCATCCTTGGTCTAGGCGCGCACTTTTAAATACATGATTTAATGCTCACTAATGAAGACTTGGCCCCATTTACTTTATAATAAGCTCTTATAACATATTATTAATAAAGTTTAACTTTATTAATAATTAAATCATATGAGACCAAGCTATTAAATCTCCTCCTAGAAGTCAACTAGGAATCTAGACATCCATTGCAATTGCCAAATGTCCAGGTGCCCTGCCAAAGATAGCAGTTCTACGAAATTGACTTACTATAAATAGTAAGTCCCTGAATAACTGCTCAAGCCAAAGATGTCAAAGCTCAACATTGCAACATAGCCTGTTCAGGCACCCTTCTATAATTATAAACCCTAAATTTCCTGAAATAGTCTCTTACTATAAATAGTAAGTGTGCCAAACTGAACCAAACGAAGAGCAATCTTGAACACCTCTGACCTTCGGAAGGGAAAGAGCCTCTTGTTCTGCCAACTAGGACCCTCTAACCATCTGACATAGCCTACGAGGGCCAATGATATGCTAAACTGAACATGAACCAATGGTGAGCTAAAATGGGGACATTACAGTATATATGTATAGATATAAGTATATATACATACATTTTAATATATATATGTGTGTGTGGTGTGTGTACATACATTCATACATG
>MU225838.1:945624-965238 GCA_018584345.1 Thuja plicata
TATATATATATAGACACACACACAACCAAGAAGCATGGATTAAGTTTAGAATGTGACAGTATCATATAAACAACAAAAACACCATAAACTTGTTATCATAGCTTCATATCAAAATCAAAATATTAATATAATAATATTGAGTTCAAGTATCATTGTTTCAACTTTCAACAATTGGAACTTTATGCTAAGTTTCAATCATCTTACGGATTATCTAAATCTTCTTCTTCTTCTTCTTCTTCTTCATTAATGGCATTAGTTGATTCACAAACAATGTCAATTCTAATGGGATCATCTGCACCATTAACATTCTTGCTTTCCAAGTCCTCAAATGCTTATTACCTTTTCACTGTACAAAGAGCTTATCAAAGAAACGAGCGAGATGTCGCTCCTAGCGAATCTGAAAGTGATAATAGAACTATAGTGGGATCAACCCAAGAAACAACTCAACCTCCCTTCTTACCTAGGGGAGATGAGGAGATTAACTCATCCAACCCAAATTTGAATGAACTAGCCCAAGCATATACAAGCCTTGACCTTGAGCTAGCCCAATATTTTTTTTCATTTTATCAAAGTGTCTTTCTAGAACATTTGGTGCAACTCAATCCAAGGACGAAAACCCTTGACGTTGAAAGGGATCCAAGGACAAAAGCCCTTGAGATTTCTAATGGATTTTGAAGACAAAAAACTTGGGTCCTTGTAGGGTGATTTCAATTTAGGAACCATGTTGGAGCTTATAGAATTTGGGTCAATCAAATATCGTTGTATTTCTTGTATTTAGTTTGCAATGCCGAGTATTGTGTATTGCATCTTCCACGTCAACGAACTTCCATTTTTTTTTTACAAATGCATGTGTTCAAATTTTTTTGCATTATCTAAGTGCGATTTTTTGTCTCGTTCTAGCATCGTATTGTTTGGAGTTTATGTGATTAACATTGCAATCAATCATAGCAATCATAATTGATTTAGTATCATTCCTTTGACATTGGTTAGCTTGCCACCATCACTTTTTGAGGTTTCATTAAAAATATTAACATTGATTGAGGCCATCACATGTTCTATTGTGATCTTGATCGATAGTAATGATTTACATTGTTCATTTCAAACTTTTGTCTTGATGCGCTTCTTTGGACATCTTGATGCCGGGGAATCAAAACTATATTGCATAAGATATTGTAATATTATGTAGGCCATGCTTCCAGTATAATCTTGTAATCATTTATTGCTTCAGTATTGCTCTTCACATAATTGTGCTTACAATGGTGTTGGTTTAACAGTATTTGTAATCAGGATCAATCACTATGCCATTTCAAGTTTAATTTCTAATGGCTAAGTGGTGCACCAACAGTGAACTGGTTGGACTAATTTGAAATCATTAGTTTTGGCGATTTGAAATTATTGCTTATAGTTGAGCGGCTTGATGCTAGCCAATAATATATTGCTGACATTAGCGATCTTCCATTAAGTCAATGTATGGTCTCACCTTGTCCCACCTTGAGATTTGAGAGATCAAAAGGTGCTAAGTGCTTGTGTTTGATTTAAATATTGTCAAATACAGAATTTTTTTGAAGGGGATATGACAAATCATTTATGAAGGAGAAGTCCAAATGTGCATACTACATGAAACTTAGACATCATGAACATTTGTCATTAATGTTATTCAAACTAGATTGATGAGTGGAAGTATCTTCTAATGAAGAACCAAATGAAATTGCCCTCAACTATGTTAGGAGGTTCATCATCTTCATCTTATACATCGTCAAAGAATTGAGGGCATTGAACTTGTTGTAGTTGTAGATTCTGATTCAAGGAGATTAATCCTTCATTCTTGAGCTTTGCATTGTATGGCTTCATCAAAATTATATTCTCTTCATTTGATTCTTGTTCATCACCACATATCGTGATGTGTAACAACATATATATGCATGCTTGTGGGATAAGGTTTGTTGATATGGACAAAGGACCATTCAATGATGTCCTCATTTCTTAATTGTCAATTATCCTTTTTCTATATTAGATTGCTCTCAATGAGACAAGGAAAAGTTTTGAGTTTACGCTAAGTTTTGTGGTCATTTGAGATTCATAGCGCAATGACTTTACGGCAGCTCTGGAGGTTAATAATGAATCTAGTTATTATAGATTCTCACATTTTTGTGGTTGATGTTCCTTCAACTAATGTTCATAGGTAGGCATCTAATGTGAACACTATTGGGTAGATACAATATGTTTACTTGAAATGTCTTCAAATCCTTTGATTGCTTGAGGTACTAGATGAAATGATAATTGATTGATTGAATAAGTAATGACACAGGAGAACAAGGCTCCTTAAATAATCGATTACATGGATGTTGTTTCTGAAAGAAACAATTGTTAACTCGGAACGGAAATAGAAAGTAATGAAACTATATAACTAAAGATACATTAAGTGACCATTAAATAATAACTATGACAATATTATTCTAATACCTTCCCTTAATGGTCAATTTATTAACCAACTACCCTATAGAAGACTTGACAGAATTTGTAGGTCATTTGGCCTAGAATGCATAGAAGGCTGACTTCTCTTCAGAATGTTTTGCGATACGACCCCGCTTCTAAAACCCTCCTTGGTTGGACTTTTGATCAGCTAACCAGTTTCTACAAACTCGCTCCAGTTGCCATCAAATAAGTTAATGATAAACAATGGTTATTGTTAAGAAGGAAAGGGGTGCGATCCTCATAATAAAAGATATTAAGTCTAACTAATCTAATTATGAAGGGTGTGATTAGCAAAGGCCATGATTAAAGAACAAGTCACGTCTCATTCGTTGCAACTTCTCATTAATGATTGAATGCATAAGAAGGCTTTCACAATCATTTGTTCATGAATCATCGAACATTTTCTCTTATTAATCCATATTGGATCTGCTTTGTTAAGAGAAAATTGCCATTGGCATTATTGGTTGCAGGCATATAGTGCAGATCAGAGACGACACCCAGGATTGCAAATATAAGGGAATATATATCTTTACATTGGAAACATAATCCCTTCTTTTGAAGTTCATCTCTTTCATCACTTAGAATGAAGGGTCGATGAGGCTATGTTTTTTAATGCCCATCTTTGTTATAGAAGGGTTAGCTATGCATGTTTGAGGATGGATTTTTTGTAGAGGTTTTGTCCTTTGATAATGTGATCTCCAACCTTAATGCATTTTAAATTGCATCGTGAAGTGTAGGGTCAAGAGCGCTCACCAAAGCACGGATTGACTTATTTAACCCTTCAATGAATGTGTATTTAAGTCTACCTTCGGTAATCCCTAGTACCATGATTGAAAGGTTTTGGAATTCTGTTACATAATCCTCTACAGACCCTTGTTTTAATTGTTTTAGATCTTTGAAGTACCTTTTGGGATGCTTTTGATTGAATCATTTTATGAGCCTTTGTGTGAATTCATTGTAGGTTGTTATGTTTTGGTGCCTTTGAGTAATAATGCAATGATGCCACCAATCATGTGCAACTCCTTCCAAATGTAAGATGGCAAATTTGATTGTGTTGTCTTTGGTCACGGGGCTAAGAGAAAAATGGATGTCCAACTTTTGGACCCACGAGTGTGTTGTGACATTTCCCGATCCATCAAAGTTGGGGAGGGTCATTTTACTCACTTGTTGTCGTAAATGTTTTTTAGGTTGTCTTCTTTCTTTTCTAGGGGCAATCAGTGTTCTAGAGTCACAATACTCCCTTAATGAAATATTTCTCCTAATTTTAGGGTCCAACCTTGCAAAGGCTTCGATATTTTCATCAATGTTATTAATTTGTGGATTATTTTCTTCTTCCATTGGTTGTTTTTCCCTAGCTAGGAATAAATGTCTTGTTAACCTAGGGGTTGATCCTAATGGTGATAAGTTGTTATTTTCCAAGTGATTAGAGTTCACATTCTCTCCCATTTGTTTGGATGGGCCTAAGGGCATTGATTGTATTATTCATGTTTTGTAAGGTTTGGAGTACTTGAGTTGTTCACTCATTTTGTTCCATGAAGGTTCTGGTTGTCCTCTTATTGTGTTCCATGGAAGCTCTCTACTCATCCCCTTAATGTTCACCCATTTTATTGTTTTAAGTGAGGTTATTATTTGTTGCAAGTTCCCTTCTTTCTATCTCTAATGCTCTTTGAGCTCTTAAGCTTGATTACATCAACTACTTTCTTGATCCTCAGGTTGGCAGGATCAAGGCTCTGATACCAATTGTGATCTCTTTTGGTGATTTACTAATTTTTGGCCCAAAAACAACAATTCCAACATTATAATTTATTTACAAGAGTTTTCTATGAATAAATTACACAATTGCTTATTTCCAATGACCAACCATATTAGGAATTCAATGAGAAAGCATGATAGGATGTCAAGAGCTTGTCCTCCTCAATCAAGCCCAAGGGCATGGAATGAGCCTCCGAGTCATTCGGCCCCTTAGCGCACAAGCATGGCACATCCATTTGGGGTTGGTGTACTTGAGGAGGAAATCCGTACTACTTTATCTCCCTATTACACATTTAACATTGATTCCAAATATGGTTGCTTGTTGGAATCAAATAAATTATTACTAGTATTTCTTGATGAATTGACAATTTAACTTAATGAATAAATTGAAGCTTCTTAATATTGCATACCAATCACTTTTTAGAATACTGCATACCAATCACTTTTTAGAATACTGTAATATTGTAATATTTAGCATAATGGTCATGAGACTTTCTTTTAAGTCAATCAGTTAGTTTTTAGTAACATTCTATTTTTTCAGATGCTAAGTTAGTTTATAACTGTCTATTATGTTTTTAGTTCTTGATTGCTTCCGTTATGGAAAGATCTTGTAATTGCGTAATTAAGGAGTATTTTCTTCTTTGTTTAACATTGAATAGCTCAATCAATTATGATTTCATGGTATCAGAGTAGAGGTTGGTTTTTGGCAAATTTTTCCAATAAATTCGTTGGTTTAATTACCTAGAAGTTTTTCCATGCAATTTCACATTTCTAGAAGTTTTTTTCTTGATATTTTTAAAACAAAATCATGGGTTTTTTTAGTGGATATAAAAAAATAAAATTCATGGTTTTTCTTAAACATTTTGTTCGGAAAATTTGAGAAGATTTTTTGGTTGATTTTTTTAAATAAAATTGAAGGTTTTCAGTCTTTAGGGATTTTTTTTTAAAATTGCGGTTTCTGTAGATTTCTTTACTCTTTTTTCACGACAAAAATGAAGTTGTTTTAGATCTCCAAGGGTTCTCTATTCTTTTGACCAAGGGTTGCTGATTTTTTTTGGGTTTTGCACATTTTTCCAAAAAAAGTGATGGGTTTTTCTTGTGAGCATCTGGGTTTTGCACGATTTTTTTGCAAAAATTGTGGGTTTTTGGAGTTGTGTTTTGCCTCACTTTTTGCTATGAATCTTGGAGGGTTTTTCATTATTTTTCCCATAAAACCGTGTTTTTTTTTTGATGTAAAAGGCTTTTGCTCAGATTTTTCCCAAAAATTGGGGCTCTTTGTTGTCGCTTTGCTAGTTTTTGAGGGTTTTTATAAATTTGTGGGTTTTTACCTTTTTTCCCTCAAAATGAAGGTTTTTGATGATTTTTCACAAAATTATGGCTTTCAGTCTTAAACAAAATGTTTCATGGTTTCTTGCAGATTGTTTGGGTTGTGCAAGGGTTTCTAGGGCGAATGACATTTCTACAAATGTAGTAGAGTTTTTGATGATTTTTTCACAAAATTGTGTGATCTTAGCATTGCATCGAGGATTCGATAATTGTTCCACAAAATCATGGCATTGTTTTGCAACAGCTTTTTTTGATGATTTTTGGCAAAATCATGGTTTCAAAGTTCTTTGCCAAATTTTTATCAACAAAAATCACAGTTTTTTGAGAGAAGTAGATCCCAGTCTTTGAATAAATGGGGGGATTGCTTGGTGACCCAACATCATGTTAGAAGGCACTTAGTTTGTTTTTGAACTTGGCCATGTTGAAAAGTTCTGTAGAAAGAGGTTGGCTGATCAGAAGTCCAACCAAGTAGGTTCTGAGAAGCAGGCTCATGTCGCAGAATGTTCTAAAGAGAAGTAATCTTGGCCAAAAGACTTGCAAATTATGTCAAGTCTTCTACAGGGTATTGAAGTAATATTGTAATTTTTAGTATAATGGTCATGCAAGTAAATTCTTTTAAGTAAGTCAATTAGTTTTTTGTAAAATTCTGTTCTTTAAGTTGTTTAATTAGTTTAGTAACTATCTATTCTGTCTTTAGTTCTCGATCGTTTCTGTTATGGAAAGATCTTGTAATAGTTTATTTAAGTAGTATTCCTCTGCTTTGTTTAATATTGACTATCTCAATCAATTATCATTTCATAGATAGCTGCTCTTTTTTCTGAATTAAACTCAAAATCTTTAATTCTTATTTGATGCCTTCTTCAACTCATGCTTGCTCCACTTTATACCCTTCATGGTAAGAGGGTCATGCCTTTTGGTTATGAAAAGAGACACCTTTTTGCCTTGAACTGTTACACCTGTTTTGTAGTTGTTATCCTTCCACTTTACAACTGTCGCCCATTCATGATCACAACTATCAACGAAAGATAAAAGAAATTTAATATTAGTCCAGGGAAATAGTTAACTGGCAACGATTAATATTCCTTTCTGAGGTGTGGTTTGTAACATGTTTTACCATTCATATTCTTTGGGTCGACCTCTCTTGGGATTTTGTTATCTTGTAGTTATTTTATATTTAACTTAGTCATCCCTTTTGGAATTCGCTGCTTAGGAATTATTTAATATTATCCTAGTTGGCCTCCTATGTTATTATTGCCTCATTTCAATGTTAATAAATGCTGCAATCTTATTAAGGGGCATGACATGTGAGTCTACTTGGATGACATCGCAAATTAAAAGTTGGTTGAGTTGATTTTTTTTTCATTTTAGATGCATGTTGGGAGAGGTTTGGTGCTAAGATTTCAAATCTTTAGAGGATTGTAATGTCCCTGATATAATTAATTAATTCAATTAAAGGTTAATTGTGTATGGCCTCGAAATTAATAATAATATCTCTCGGGCCTATTTTTAATTTAGTAGTTTTGGCCGTGTCGGCACATTTGTAATCCTTTAAGAAGTTTCTCAGAGCCATATATAAGGCCGAGTTAGTTATTGTTGTAGGTATGTGATTTTGGTATTTTCTTTGTATGTGTGAATTCCGTTGGAGTTCAGCTTGCCATTTCAGAGGTGAAAGACCCTACGTGCTTGGTTTCTGCAGTTTCGGTGGGAGTAACTCCTAACCCTACTCTGCTTGTCTGATTGTATTTGGAAGCTTCAATTGGAGCTAGATTTATGTATTCAGCGACATTTATATAATCCATTCCATTATCAGTATTGAGTGCTTTGTGTTGATGTACGATATGCTCGTTTGAGAATTAGTTATTTATATCATAATCATTGCAAGTTCCGATTGTACGGACGCTAGGCTTCCCACACAGACGCAACTCTTCTACCCACTGTACGACCCTCAGTATTCACCACATGGGTCATACCTCTGCACCGTATGGCCTAGACCATTCCGCTACACGGGTAAAGCAATCATACTGTACAGATGGGCCTACCACTGTACGACATCCTGCTGTACAAATCTGACCTTAGATCGTACGCTACCGAAGGGAGCCATCGGGTGTACCGTACGGTTCACTCCTTCCGTACGACTTGCAATTGACGACAAACACCAAACAAACATTTCGTATGCCATAGCATTTGACCGTATGGGCACTACACTGTGCCACACGTGACTGATTCAACCCAACAAGGGGTGTCGTATGGTATCATTATAGTGGTATCAGAGCTAGTGATTTTGCCAGCTTGTCGAGTAGTTGATGCAGGTGCACACCAGACGAAGTTGCCGTTCTGTTGTCAGAATGGGGCAACCACAGGATCCTGCGGGTGAAGTCATGGCACTGTTGAGGGACCTACCCAAAAGCCAAGCGCAGCTCAACGACACCATGATTTGAGGGGAAGAACGACAACGACTCATGGAGGAGACGTTGCGGAAAATGACTGAAGGGAAGACAAACGGAGAACAAAACAAGCACGACGAAAACTCTGTCACCGGTAGAGCAAACCCTCAGCATTCAAGCTCTCGACCGTTGATTCCGAGATTTTCGCCAAGAACTGAAGCACCTCGCAGAGAGCGAGAGCCCACTTTCCAGGAAATGCAAGAGCAGCTAAGGAAAGACTGGAGGAACACGGATCTCGAAGGAGACATATCCTTCAAGGATTATGTTGATCTGCAAATGAGATACTCGGGTGGCAGTAGTCGTGGCTTCCACAACAATGACCTCAAACGGAAGATAGGCAAGATAAAATTGTCATCTTTTAATGGAATTGGATCAATAGCCGCACGAGCATGGGTACAGAAGGCAGATACATATTTCTAGCTTAACTCGATACTTGAGGATGAGGCAATCAAATTTGCCACGCTTCACTTGGAAGGAATCACTCACGAATGGTGGCATCATGGAATGGTCACCATCAGCCACGATCAAGTAACCTCATATGCCAAATTCACGGAGAGGCTTAAAGATTGCTATGATGGGAAGGATCCAGAACTCAATTTTAAGGATTTGGCGCAACTGAAGCAATCCAGATCAGTCGACAGTTACATTACAGAATTCCAGAGGTTGTCTGTGCTGGTAAGAAATATCTTGGAGAGGCGATTGATTGTGTTATTCATGGATGGGCTGATGGAACCTTTGAAAGGTTGGGTGAAAGGGTTCAACCCCAACACGCTCACCGAAGTGATTAAGAAAGCACGTGACATGGCCACATCTTCTTCCAAGAATTTCAAGCATTTCCCACCACCTCTCCCACAAGAGGATAAAGACAAGGAACCAACTCAGAAGAAGTCCTTGATGGATGAGGCCACTCGTGAGGAGCTCCGGAGGAGGAAGTTTTGTTTCACTTGCAAGGAACCTTGGGGACCGGGTCACCGTTGTCTTGGCAAGGGGAAGATTCACTATATTGAGGTGTTACCTGACGATGAGGAAGAAAGTAAAGTACCCAAAGTGCAAGAGGAAGAGACTAATCACGCGAAGAGGATTGCTACACTTATGCAAAAGGGGGGTTCCATTGCTACACTTTCTGCAACTTTTAGATGTAGTATATTTTGGGTCCGTGGCACACTTTAGGGGGAGCGAGTCACAGTCAAGCTTGATAGTGGAGCCACACTCAATTTCATCAATTCATCATTGGTTGCTAAGGGGGCTTTGCACATGGTGGAGCATGGGGGGTTTGAGGTCAAGGTGGCAGGTGGAGCTATACTACCTTGCACTCATGTGAATCCACAGTTGAGCATTACCATGAGAAACTATACGACGATGGATGATTTCTTTGTGATAGAGTTGGATGACACAAATGTCATATTGGGCATTCAATGGATGGAGACCCTTGACCAGTACACAGATTTTCAAAAGGATGGAGTTTTCATTTGAGGTGGATGACAAGAAGGTGGTGCTAAGAGGGATGTCAAATAGAGGACCGAGAAAAATTTCAATGAAGAAGATAGAGGCAATTTTCAGACATGATATGATTCAGGCATATAACTTCGACATTGAAAATGTGAGGAAGAAGGTGGCAGCCAACACTTTACTTAAGATACCCACCGTAGGCCCATAATTTCAGATTTTGAATGATTGGAGGGCTCATTTGTTGGTTGAGTACTCCAAGAACACCTTTGCATGCTAGTTGATGGATGGTCACATACAGGATGACAGGTACAAGGTGGTTGATGATGTCATTTACTACAATGATAAAATCTATTGGGTACCTAACTCAAAATTGAAGAAGATAATCACAGGAGAGATTCATGATCCACCCTTAGCAGGGTTCCCAAGATCGAATTTGTGATTGCTTGAGGGCAAGCAATCTCGAGGCGGGGAGGACTGTAATGTCCCCGATATAATTAATTAATTCAATTAAAGGTTAATTGCGTATGGCCTCAAAATTAATAATAATTTCTCTCAGGCCCATTTTTAATTTAGTAGTTTTGGCCGTGTCGGCACATTTGTAATCCTTCGGGAGGTTTCTCGGAGCCATATATAAGGCCGAGTTAGTTATTGTTGTAGGTATGCGAATTTTGTATTTTCTTTGTATGTGTGAATTCCGTTGGAGTTCAACTTGTTTGCCATTTCAGAGGTGAAAGACCCTCCCTACTTGGTTTCTGCAGTTTCGGTGGGAGTACCTCCTCACCCTACTTGGTTTCCGCAGTTTCGGTGGGAGTAACTCCTCACCCTACTTTGCTTGTCCGATTGTATTTGGAAGCTTCAGTTAGAGCCAGATTTATGTATCTAGCGACATATTTATATAATCCATTCCATTATCAGTATTGAGTGCTCTGTGTTGATGTGCGATATGCTCGGCTGAGAATTAGTTATTTATATCATAATCATTACAATTTCCAATTGTATTGCAAGTTCCGATTGTAGGACGCTAGGCTTCCCACACGGACGCAACTCTTCCACTCACCGTACGACCCTCAACATTCACCGCACGGGTCATACCTCTGCATCGTATGGCCTAGCCCATTACTCTACATGGGTAAAGCAATCATAGCGTACGGCTGGGCCTACCATTGTACGACATCCTACCGTACAAATTTGACCTCCGACTGTACGCTGCCGAAGAGAGCCATTAGGTATACCGTACGATTGTCACTCCTGCGGTCCAACTTGGAATTGACGAAAAACGCCAAACAAACATTTCGTACGCCGTAGCATTTGACCGTACGGGCACGACATTGTGCCACAAGTGACTGATTCAGCCCAACAAGGGGTGTCATACAGTTTGTCTCTCAGGCGGAACATTACAAGTATTGACATGCATGTCTTGAGCCAACTGTGCATATGCAAGGTGCGTGTGCAATTAGAGTATGTTTGAACACATATATTCCAAAGGGTGCAATTGATTTGTTGACCCAACAATCAAGTGACCTTTATGTTCATTACAACTTTCCTGTCTGTTACAAGAAAATATTGAGTTCTAACTTTTCTCCCATTACAATAGATCTTGAGGTAGAGATAGTAGCCATGGTGGAGGAGAGAGCATGAGCAGGTACTTTGGATGTTGTTTACAACCTACAAATATTTTAGCTATGGTGTCAAGGATCTATATAGGACATGATTGCAAGACCCACCATAGAAATATTGGGGCTAAGCTTAGTGATCATGGCTCCGGTCTACCTTTGTTCTTATTTTTGTTTTGAATGCCATTGATATCAAAATCTACATGTTTTGTACACCAAAAATACTTCAGAATACTTATTTATTTAAAAATCTTGTTTCCTTCAGTTCAAATTTGCTTTTGTACTCCTTTGCTTGATTCATAGTCATACTTTGTGCATATGATCATAGTAGCGTGTAGTTGATTAGTTTTTAATGTTATTAAAGTAAATTTAGTGAAGAGTGTATAGAAAAGCTTTAAATACTTGAAATTTCTCTCTATATTGGTATTTTTTTTGATTTGTCATGGTTGTGTCCCGAGTTTTAGTCCAATTTCAAATTCAGCCTGCTGAGTTGGAGTCTAGTAACTATGGAGCTTTCATCATTATTGTTATCAGATGTTAGTAAATTTAGGTAGAATGATGTCTTTGATTATGCTGCTTTTTTTTGGACAGTACGCCAAATTTTAATTGTTCTCATCTCTAAGTTACAACTTGTAAATCTTTTCTGTGAAATTTAATTAATTTGGATTTCCTGCTTCTGTGCTTTGCTTTATCCACCCATGAAGGTTGTAATGAACCATTTAAGCTTATTAATATTGTGTACTCTTCTTATGTATTGAATAGGTGTTATTTGTTGGTTTGTAAAAGCTAAAAATGACATACTTACAGATTCACATACAAAATACAAGCCAAAATATGGCACCTAAAACATGTAGATGAATGTTTCCAGGCTCAGGGACAGGCTCAAGCAATTCTCAGAGCAGTATGAAATTTGCAAAGAGCAATTTGCACAGCAGGTCTGTTTTTGTTATGTGCTCATGTTTCCTTACCAGGGTAAACAGAATGGTTGTTAATTTCTGTTTCAATGTTTGGCTGCTTTTTTTTCTCTGATGTTGATGTATCGTGTTTTCCTAGTTCTCTGGAAGTATGGATTTAAATCATTATCCTTTATCTGCGCAGTTGAAGAAAAAAACACTAGAGCTCCAACTCGCCGAAGTAAAGCTTCAGCAACAACAAGAGGTTTGCAACCAAGAACAAGCAAAATCACAGCTATATACTGAGCAGATTGCACAGTTACTGGCAACTGAGAAAAATTTACGTTATCAGTTGGCTGTCGATGGAGAAAAGTTTCAGGAATTTCAGGTATATTTTCCTTATTTTATATTCTGATACCAATTTTAGATGGATACAGTTTTTCCGTATAAGCAATACTGGTTTCAACAGTATCTTAATCCAATATGCTCCATTAACAAACATATATATGCAGCGTCCATGAGGGCACATACCTACGCTGCTTGTGATCCAAAATGGGAATGTCCTTGCAAAGTAGAGATGTACAGGGGTGGCTTACACGATCTGTAGGCATCCAGTGAACATCTGGGGGATGTAAAGGCACATTCCCCACACATTGAACTTTTGCCTTAAAAAAGAGTATTTGAAAAATAGAAAATAAGCATTCCAAAATACCTTCAACCTTAAAATGCTCCCCTATTACACAAGGTAATTGGTAAAATATTTGATGTATTAACAAATGATCAAGACGATCATTATAAAGAATTTACAAATGTACAAAAAAGAAAGTTTCTAATAAGAAATTTAAGAAGACTGTCGATCTTATCTAACTAAATTACATTATATACAAAAGATGACCATTAAATTAATAAATTAATAATATTCTAATACCCTCCCTTAATAGTCAATCTATCAACAACACCAAGCTATCCCCTGGACTTAACAAACTTATCTGGATCAAGAGGCTTGGTGAGAATGTCTGCAGTCTGATCCACTGTTGGAACATACTGCAACTAAACTGTCCTGTCTTCAACCAACTGCCGAATGTAATGACAGTGAATGTCCACATGTTTGGTTCTTTCATGGAAGATTGGGTTCTTGGCAAGTTTGATAACTCCCTGATTATTAGAGAGTAAAGGAGTCGGTTCTACTTGAGACATCTGCATATCTGCAAGCATCCGACGAAGCCAAACTACCTCACAAGCTGCCTTAATTGCTCCCTGATACTCTGCTTTTGTCGAGGAGAGAGACACTGTCTGCTGCTTTTTATTAGTCCATGTGACAACACCAGATCCCAAACTGAACACATATCTAGAGGTTGACTTCTTATCATCAACCGAATCAGACCAATCTGAGTCTATGAACCCACTGATTCTAGGATCATGACTCCTAGTGTAAAGAAGTCCAAAATCAGGGGTGCCCTTCACATATCGCAGCACACGCTTTGCTGCTACCCAATGATCAATCTTGGGGGCTGTCATGAAGCGTGAAATGTAGCTCACTGCAAAACCGAGATCAGGTTTAGTGGCAGTGAGATAGATGAGACTGCCCACTAGTTGCCTGTAAGTGGTTTCATCAACAGGAGGAGAATCAGACTTGGCTGACAACTTAAGCCCTTTCTCCATAGGCGTGGAAGTAGGTTTACAATCTTGCATTTGAAACCTGTCAAGCAAGTTCTTGGCATACTTAGAGTGAGAAAGAAAAATGCTACCATCAGTCTACCAAACCTCAACACCTAAACAATAATGGAGAAGCCCCAAATCTGTCATATCAAAATCCTTGCACAAGTCTTGTCTGATTGCTGCAATCAAATGTGTTGAATTGCCAGTAATGATTAAGTCATCCACATAGACAACAAGAAAAAGAACATCATCCCCAGAGCATTTGATATACAAATTACTATCAGAAGGGCAACGCTGAAAACCATGAGCAACCAAGTACTGATCAATTTTGATGTACCACACTCAAGGAGCCTGTTTGAGTCCATAGAGTGCTTTCTGGAGTCTACAAACTTGGTGTTCTTTGCCAACAACCTTGAAACCAGGATGCTACGTCTTGTAGACTTCTTCCTGCAACTCACCGTTGAGGAAGGTACTCTTAACATCCATCTGATGGACTTTCCATCCAAACTGAGCTGTAATGGCGAGAAGAAGATGAATCATACTCATCTTGGCAGTAGGAGCAAAAGTCTTGTCATAGTCAATGCCCTCCCGCTGTGTGAACTCTCGAGCAACTAATCTGGCCTTGTATTTATCTAAGGTACCATCTGCATGATACTTGACCTTATACACCCATTTGCATCTAATGGGTTTCTTCCCTGGAGGAAGATCGGAGTGAACCCAGGTGTGATTCTTCAGAAGACTTTGGAATTTTGCATCCATTGCCTGTTCCCACTATGGAATCCCAGTTGCCTCTTTAAATGTCTGAGGCTCATAAATACTATGAAGGTTGGCCATGAGAGCAAAGTTAACTGTATTTTGCTGCTTGCCCTTATTTCTAGAAGATCTACCCTCAATGAGATCATCAGGACAAAGATCACCGATCGTCATAGCCCACCATTTAGGTCGGAGAGTAGATGTGCCAACATCAGGAGTAATAACTGGAGCTGTTGGTGGAAGAGGATCTGCAACAGGTGGAAGACTAACATCATCCGGAGGAAAGTCAGGTAGTGCATTATCAAATACAAAATCTGCATCATCCCTCCCATCAGGTAAACCAAGAGGAAGACGGACACCCAAATTAGAAGCCTTCAAAGGATGATCCTTTGAATTCTGCTTAGATGAGGAAAGCTAAAATGGTCCTCGTTCTTCATCAAAGACAACATCACGACTGAAGATAAGACGATTAGTGTCTACATCAATCAACCGGTAAGCCTTATGGTTGTCACTGTAACTTGTAAACATAAGCTTCTGACTCTTGGAATCCAACTTAGAGCCCTGAGGATCTAGAATCCATACATATGCTAAAGCGCCAAAAACTTTCAAGTGGCTGATCCTAGGTTTGCGACTAGTGCAGGCTTCCTCAGGAGTCTTCCCCTTAACTGCATGTGTGGGAAACTGATTAAGGAGATAGACTGTAGTAAACAATGCTTTTGCCCAATATTTCTTAGGAACATTTCTATGTTCCATCATAGACCTGGCCATTTCTATAATGGTGCGGTTGCGACGTTCTGCAAAGCCGTTTTATTGAGGGGTGTATGGGGTGGTTAACTGGTGTTTTATGCCATGTGTATCACAGAAAGTAGAGAAAGCAGTAGAACAAAACTCCCCCCCATTATCAAACCTAAGAGATATAATAGAACACCCAAACTCTTTTTCTACCAAGGCCTTAAATTTTTGAAATACATTAAACACACCTAATTTATGTCTAAGAAAATACACCCACATTTTGCGACTGAAATCATCAACAAAAAGCAAAAAATACCTGCACCTAGTAACAAAAGTAGTATTCATTGGACCACATACATCAACGTGGACCAATTGTAGCACCTTTGAGGCTCGCCATGAGTCACCATCCTTGAACGGCATCCTGTGTTGCTTTTCAGCCTGACAAGCTCCTCAAACTTGCTGATTCTGAGTTTTCATGAATTTCAGGTAGACCAAGTACAAAATCATCTCGAACAAGCTGAGCAAGATAATGAATGTTCATGTGACGATATTGCTGATGCTAGAGACTACTGATAGAGGCTGATTTTGCTGCGAAGGCATGCTCGAGAGAATCACCTGTATCCACAAGTCTGTATAGACCATGGTCCTCAATGCCAACAACTACAGTAGTGCGTGTCGCACGATCAACAATTGAGCACTTGTGTGCACTGAATACCACATCAAGCTGAGGAGAATGTCGCATGATCTCATTCATTGAGAGAAGAGTAAGTTCCATGCCAGGATTGTAGTAGACATTGAGGAATATGAGATTCCTCCCACCAGACTCAATCTGAACATTGCCCTTGCCGACAACGGTATACTCTTCAACTCCTCCAAATATAACTGAATTAGTAAAGGAGAAAAATTTGTAAAGCAATCACGCCTGTGAGTGAAATGTTGAGAAACATCAGAATCAATATACCAAGCAAAAGATTTGACACAATTTGCAAGTCTTTTAGCCATGAAGCCATAAAAGGCAGTCTCTTTCTGCTCTGTGTGCTCAACAACATTGGCTTTAGGCTGAGACCCTCCCTGCTTCCGATGTTCGGAAGCCAGTCGATTGCGACAATCCTTGAGAAAATGGCCATATTTATGACAATAGTTACACTTTACCTTCTTCGAACCATCCTGAGATTGACTAGAGCCCTTCTACTGAAATGACTGAGATGGCTAAGATTTGCCTTTATCCTTGTGAAAGGATTTGGCTGCAAAGGCTTGCTCTAAGGAGGACGAGGTGGCACTGCCTCCAAAATGTTGTTTCCAATGATCCTGCTGCAGAAGTTTGGTGCAAGTAATTTTGAGACTCTCTATAAAGTGCTCATAAGATTTTGGTAGACTCTTCAGGGTGATGGCTACCATATCTTTTTCCTCCATTTTTTGACCTGTTGATGTGAGTTATGTTCTACTACAACATGTAGAATCAAACACTTAGTATTCCAAGATGAAATACCAAATACTCAATCCTCTCTTGATATAAGGTCATCTCTCATGCTAAGCTTGTAACGTAAGATCATGAAATGATTTCAAGGTTCCTTCTATGGTGGACACTCGCTCAGTTGAAATGATGTGATTCGCTGGTAATCACTTAGGGGGACTTACGCTATTCATTCAATGGATATCAACTTACTTGCACTTCTAAAGATTTAGCTTCACAATGTGCAATGAAAAATATTGTTTTTCTTTTCCAATTCTTCAACTTCAACTTACTTCTACATCTACTTCTAGCTAGGAATGCAAGGAATCATGGATGACTTGGACTCTACCAAGTGAAATCTCATTCGCGACCTCAACTTCACCTAGTGCAAGCTTCTAAGGGTCTCAAATGGTTTTCATGTCAACACCTTCTCCTTAATCCAACTTAGAAGTACAAACTAAGGATTCAATGCCAATCGAACATAAGTGCAATGACTAACTTACCACACAATGCTTCCTTACAATCAACAAGGAGGGTAGTGGCCTAGTATACTTGAGTCAAACAAGCAAACATCCACAATTGCTTTTATCCAACTAAGCTACTTCTAACAACATGAAATGAAATCTACTCCAAGTGAAAGATTGAAGAAACCATGCAACACTTCAAAGCAATATTAAGTAATTCACCATGATGAACCAACAATGAATTATTCATTACTTCAATAGCCTTATAACAACAATTTGATCAAGTCTCTCTCTTGGCTAACCTACTCTAATCTAACTCTCTCCTATAATCTAATGCTCGTTTTCTAACCTCTTTCTCTCTAACTCTC
This sequence comes from Thuja plicata, assembly GCA_018584345.1. Lineage (NCBI taxonomy): Eukaryota > Viridiplantae > Streptophyta > Pinopsida > Cupressales > Cupressaceae > Thuja > Thuja plicata. The sequence goes on from MU225838.1 coordinate 963,006, forward strand.
TTCTTACAAATGAGAAGGCCTTGGCCTTTTATAGATGTCCAATTACAACGAAGGGCCAAGATTCAATTGAAATCAAGGGCCAAGATTCAATCCTAGAAACCCTAATTATGGTTGCCAAATTTTCAACCAATTACATGAGGGCACCAAATTATGGGCCAATAAGAAAATTACAATGATTTCTCAACCAATGAGAAAGTAGGACACTTGACGCGTTGTGATTGCTTGTGCTTGAATTTGAATTTTCTGATTGGAGGAGACAATCAACTGCCACATCATTATTTTTTACTCTTCTCTATCTTTGTCCTTAGAAAGTTTCTCATTGCCACGCCTTGAACTTGCTTGAAGTGATGAAGCCTTCATGTAGTTGGATCTTGAACTTGTCCTTGAACTTGGTTTGGACCTCCTTCCCACTTGAGATCTTTGAACTTGAAGCCTTGGGGTTGCCTTCTTGTTGGCGTAATGATGGAGGGTGGCTCTTGAAATAGCTCTTTCTCCTTTATATCCATCCATCCTTGCTCGGATCTTCTAAGTTGTCCTTCTTTTCTTTTCGAAGTCCTCAAGCTTGAACTTGGCACCATCCCTGTCAACCTGCAAGAGCCAAGAAAGCATGTCATAGTTCGCATGATTTGAGAAAACATTGCCATTACAAACATTGCAGGCCGAAACATTGATCAAGTAAAATTGGATTGAATTAAGATGTTATCATTATATTTCAATCCAACCACAACATTAGAACCTCCTCAAAAACATGATTTCAAGAGCATAGATCCGACAATCAAATGAATCCAAATCCAGCTCAAATCTGATCATTACAATGCAACATCATACAATTATAATCCAAAATGACATGACTGGGTTAAACATGATAAGATATGACATAATGATGCAAACAATAACCCAAGTCAGCACTTGCAAATCCTCAATTCAGACCTCAAATCATGGCAACCAGTCCAACTTACCCTCGAAAGATGAAATGAAAACTAATCCCCCCAATGAAGGATGAAATCTGGAAATAAAATGGGGTAGCAGAAGTCTTCGAATGTCCTTAAATTCTGAGATTTTGAAATTCTTTAAATTCTGGAAATGATACAAATCACCACAATGACTGAATTCTGGAAAAGAAGAAGGGAAAGAGAAGTCTCCAAATGCTATCAATTATGATTTCGCTCTAGCTTCTCAACTGAAATTCGCATGAAAAAATCAGAATGTCCAATGATGATGCCTCATGAAATGATGCATGCGAGGGGCTGCTATCTTTTTTCAACCTTATCAAATTCGCTGCTTGCCCAGGTGAAGAAAAAATTCGCTTCCAGAAGTCTGATATAGATGCTTAGAATATCGAAAATGGATGCCCTAGCCTGCTGCTGTATGATCTCAGAATCTGAAAGTGATGCCAAGGAAGCATGTCTCCACTCAATCAAATTCGCTGCCTTGAAGCCCTTAAACACAAAAATTTTCACCCTCAAACATGGAATTGGATCTGCACTTAGTAAAAAAAAAATCAGAGCTCTGCCCTGTTAATGTTATGGCCTTCACGTCTAAGATCAACATTATGCCAAATTGTTTATTGCATAAAAAAAGACAATTGATAAAATAATAATATAATATATTGGGCAAATATATTTATTGTTATTACCCTTTAATTAAATCAATATATATATATATATATATAAGAGCGATTTTCTGAATAATAATAAATATAGGATACTTATTGTTATTAATTAAATACTGGGGAGGGCCCAAGTCGGCTACCTCTGAGAGGTAGAGTTTAGACATTAAAACACACACACACACACATATATATAGATCGATTCCTTGGAGGTAAGACACCACCAAAAACATAATGTGCTGTTCTTCCTAGCAAGAATCGATACTCCTTCATTTACCGATTTTTACTCAGTTTTAGTAGTGCGATTTTCCTCATTGATTTGAGGATCGAATTATCCAAAGGAAGAGCAGACTAAGGGTGCGAAATTACACCAGCATTGTAGAGTGAATTCGTCCACCTTGAAGTATACATTAAAGGTGTGAAATATATCAACATTTGGAATCGGATTAGCTACTTCATGTCCGATCCGAATCAGAGAATGTAGGGCAGACTTGGCACGATAAAATATACCAGACTTGGAGCATTACACTGGCTGGTAAAGTTGGACCTGATTGTGCATTGAATTGTGACATCAATTCAAGGACAAGTAAAGCTAAGGATTGGTGCAAGTCATCTTCACATTGG